>BGPR01011946.1:0-46712 GCA_013235015.1 Araneus ventricosus
CGTTTTAAGAAGATTATTGTTTCGGCAAAATCTTCTTGAACTTTTTACTTTAAAATGATATTTTATAAAAAAATTTATTTTAAAGTTTGAGACCCCAAAATTTCATTTTAGATAAAAAGTCATTTTCGTCATGTTATCCGACTATGCTGGTAAGAAAAATTTTAGATTCAAACCTTAAGAAATGAAATGAGTTACAAATATCTCATCGCCATGGACTTGGATTTTTCCCAGTTAGGTGGGATGGGGCCAGGGTTTGCACATAAAACATTGGAATCACAATTCCCTTTTTTCCCCTTGCTCACTACAAATGATGCATTCTCTATTATCGAGGTCCTTTGGGTCCAGACTGTCATCAGCGTCAACGAAAGGAAATTCAAATGAATAAGTTCAGTCTTCAGATTCGAATCATCAGAAGTCGAGGTTTTGCTAGCTACTTCATCTTTGCTGTAGAAATTTTAGCAGGTTTGCTGAGTTTATTCTTATTAACTGTCCTTCAACCTGTCACAGTTTTCGTTAATCTTCTCTTTCCTCTTTCTCCTTTCTAATGAGATGCTCATTTTCTGGAGAGCCAGTGAGGTGCATGATGGACAATTTATAGTCAGGCAGCACGACGAGCTCATGAATTAGCGTGGAGAGGTTCGTCATCGTACCAGACTTCACCTTTTTATCTAAAAAAACATTGAAGGACATCAGCTCATCAGAAAAAATCAAAATAATATAGTATTGAACAAGTTTTGATTAGCTCTTTACGAATATCACATAAATAAATCAAAAATATTTATTCCTTGAACGTTATCCCTGACCAAGCACCAACCAAAAGTTGCGATGGAACAACTCAAAAACACAATATCGTGTTCTATGAATAATACTAGGAGAGGAATCTTTTGGTGCGACACTGGTCGCTATAGGTCTCTGGTGATGCAGAATCGGAGCATTCATCTAGGGTAATTTTCAAGAAAGATCCAATTCGTCATTATACCCGACTTTCCCCTACACCATAATTCAAGCCTAGATTTTCAGTTTGCGTATCACCGGTTACTTAATTTTACATCAAATTTTGCACTCTATGGAACTTATTTATTTTTTATCACATTCCATTAAAAATTGTGAGAAATCCAGAAAGATTATATTCTTATAATAAACTTGAACAGGATTCAATTATTTTGTTCGCAATTGCATATCATTCGAAAATAGCGTCGTAAAAATTATCAATATGAAATTTATCTCTTGTATTTTTGAATACCACCTTCTAGTAGATATCAACTAATCACGAATAACTATTAAAACAAACTTTATATTTCAAAATATTATTTAACGAATAAACAACTATATTTTTGCAAAAATGCTGCAATGCAAAGGCCCGAATAATTTAGTAAGTCAATTTAAATCGGATGTATTATGATGTTTGATGACAAGGTTTTTATTTTCTAAATATATATTTTGTTTACGACAGCAGGAAACTGAGCGAATGGAGCAGTTTTGTTGGTTCCCTTATCAGCTTTTGGCCCTTACATTAATGTTCGCATTATGATTCCGTGTCTTGACTCGATTTTAATGATGGGGAAGCACCTCATTGAATAATATATTCCCTTTATTTAGGGTTAATGTAATTGTTTCTTAGTAGAAAACACTCTCGATTTTTCGTTAGCTGATCAACCGGGTAACGAATTATCCAGGAGACAATCGTCAAAAACTTTAAAAAATCTAGAAATCTAAAAGCAAAATTTTGCCACAGTTTGCTGCTTAAGTTTTTAGAAGAGGCCGGACTACTGGCCGGTAATGATTTACTTCCATTTTGGAAGAATCTATTAGTATCGATTGCTATTTACGGCTGTTTCTTCCACTTGTAAATCAACTTTAATAAACCATTGTGGCGGAAAATATTGCTGGAACGTGCTGAGGAATTTCTTGATTTGAAGGCAGTTCTTCTGAAAAAGTCTTGAATAATTTAAAAGGCATAGATGGATGTAAAAATGAATGATTTCGAAAAAGCAGTGAGCGATTGGTTACACGAAGGCAAAATTAGCTGGACATGAAATACTATATGCTGACGGAATCGCATGGTGCGTTACTGGGGCTGAGCAAGATGAACCACTTCCCACAGAAGAGCGGAGTTCTGCGCAAACACTCGTCGAAGCTGTTCTCGATTACTTAGAACACCAAGAAGAGAGTAAGAGAGAAAAATTAACCCTGAGAAATTTACGCAGCACAATCCGGCGAAAGGCTGCTGAAAAGACGAAATACTCGAGTTTATTGTTTTATTTCAAACAATAATAAGGCCGAGGTGGCCTAGTGGTAATATCTCCGCATTTGGGGCCGAAGGGTTCCAGGTTCGAAACCCGACTCCAATGAAGATTCGCCGTCTATGAGGCTTGTTGCACACCAAATCATGCATAGTGACCAAACGCCCTCCTGCCGGTGCGGCGTGGAAGCTTGGAGAGGGTGTGTCGTCCACCTCATCTGACCGTGGCTCGAAATTATGAAGTCCATCCCAAAATAGCCCTCATGTTGTTTCAAATCGGGACGTTAATAAAACTAAATCAAACAGCAATAAATTACGTTAGCTTGAACTTTTTAAATACTGTGTCTACTCTTTCAGTTTTGCGTATATAATGGTTTATCCGGAATTTTTTCCATTTCCCTTCATTCCGGATATTGTACAAAAGTCTGGACTGTTTACAAGCGTATCTTTCAAAACAGTTTGTTTTTCATTCCACTTCGCATGAAAAGTATGCATCTGATTACTAAGAATGTTTAAATAGTTAGAGAAATTATTTTACTAAAGCTGAAAGCCCTTCTTTAATCTTATTCCGTATAGAATTATAACTAAGGTGAAAATGACTTTAGAATGGTAGAACTTCGCAAACTGTGTTGAAGATCAATTTTCTTTAAGAACAACAATCTTCTAAAATTTGTATGTGTTCTGCAATTTTCTGAAAAAGTGAAAACAAGCGAAGAAAATGTTTCCGTTACGTATTGTTTTTTGGAATAAATCGAAAAACGGTGCAATGAAATTCTACCATCGTTATGTCATTTTTGATGCTTGAGTTTTTGTTTTCCGAAAATTTTGGTTGCCTGGTGTCGTGTTCCCAAAAGGTGACTGAAGAAAGTAAAACACGACTAGTTCCATTCCATTTCATAAAGCAGGAGGGTCGACTCAACCCAATGGTGGTTGTAGAGTCAATTGATGATCCCCAGGCAAAGAGAAACATGAGCCCGAATAAGGGTTGCGGGCATCAACTACAAGCCACTAAACATACACTTAAATATTTTTGATATGTTACTGCACGAATTTAAAGACAACTTTCTTCAACAACAGTCATTGTTCATAAAATCTCAGCTTTCAAAGTTTCATCATTATTTGTGACAAGTTGAATAGTCTACTCCTTATCTTTTTTGTTGCTAAAACATTCTGGCTGTGCAGTTTCTCCAGAATTTGCACTTTCTGTAGAATCACCAGACTTGCTAGTTTCGCATTTCGAGATAAGAAAGGAACTCATTAATGACTGTGACGGCTGTTGTTTTAAAATATTTTTATGTTCGCTTCCACGAGCATGACACTTTATTGCCCCTATTCCCATGTTACTCAAAGAAAAAGTGGACTTGCATGCAATAAAATGAGCACTACGAATGTCATCTTTTACGGTACTCAACCAGCCAGCAAACTGTCAAAAGGCTGTTTTATCTAACCATCTAAGGTTGAATTTTGTATTGTTGGTGTCATTTCCTCAAATGTGCAGAGATCTGAAAAAAACACAAATGTTAAAACATTCTAATGATAAAAATTTCAAGCTTTTACAAACAAATAACTGCTTCTCACACACACACACACAACTTTTAACATTGGAATATATATAGATTATGTAAAATACTTATTAAATACATAAAGAAGAAAAAAATGATAATGACTTATTTTTAAAGTATAGTAGGCTTGTTCTTAAAAAAAATCAAACACTGAAATATAAAAAACCAAGTTTTCAAACAAAAGAAGTATAATAAACCTCATAAAATCCCTCACTGTAAAAACCCCACCAAGCCATAAGATGAAATCAACAGCTATAGAAAAGTGATATCACATACCAGGACTAGTTAACAAATTATAAAAAAGTGCTTTAAAATCTTTCACTGAAAAAGAACAAAATTTGTTCTCAGACTATACTAAAAAGTATCACACATTTTCTTTCACTGAAGAAAAACTGTCCCAATTTATCTCACTGGAAAATATTTTCTGTGAACAAAACTTTCTTTACAAAAATAATTGCTAACCTTGCTTGTTATCGTCCGATTAAGCGGAAATTTACATCGAATTGCATAATGACAAATTAGAGCACTTGTCATATTTCTGTTAGAACATAATAAATTTTCAAGAAGTTAATAGTGGCTTCAAATTTTTTCCAGTTCAATTTTTTTCCATGATGTAATTTGAGAAGCAGGCGTACCATAAATTAAACTATTAATTAAGAAAATTAATTCGTATTTCCTCTTCTAATTATCCTATTAGGCTGATTCAGCTGATTGTAATAATTACAAATCAGGTCAGTTTCAAAATTTCCGTTAAAATTCATCAACTTTTAAGTGAAATACGGGACCATCTTTTTTCACTTCCTTAAAAATTCAACAGCTCTGTTTATTTCATTTCCGGAAAGTTTCACTTTCAGACAGGTGAAGAAGTTTTGCCTTAGATAATGTCAAAGTCCATTGTCCACTTTGAAATAGCATGTTATTAAAGAAAAAATGTAGGAAGAAAACCAACGTTGATTTTCAGAAAATGTTCTTTTATAAGCTTCCTAAAAGTTCCTTTCATACTCTGTTAAAGTTTCAAGTCTGTATGATTTTTTTCCGTACAGAAATCGTTTCACATATATAGAGCTTACATTTTCGCAGGGGAAAAGCTAGAAAAATCGCTTTACAGCTTCCAATAAATTCTATTGGAAAAAATAAAATTTGCTATTTTGGTTACGAATATTGATATCGGATAAGGTTTAGAACGGCCGATGCGTCCGAAAACAACGAAAGTAAATAAATGAAAAAAAATCTAATCAAAATCGGACTGGGGCATAACTTTGGGTCGACGATTTCGTAGCTCTGCGTGCCATCGTTTGCCCACAAATCGACACAGACAACATTTATTAAACGAAGAGATTACCGTGCTTCAGCATAAGGATGTCTTGTATTCTTCTTACCAAACGATTTTTTTTATTTCGCACATTAATACCCGACGAAGAGAAAACGAAACCGAGATAACGAACTGTTTATTTGAGCTACTTTTTCTCCCATTCAGACTGCCTCATATTGTAAAATCATTTTCAAAGAGGAATAAGAGCACAAACGAATTAAAAATAAGTACTTATCTAAAAAATTGTAATAAAGACTCCTAAACGCAAATGACTGTCGAACCAATATGCTGCTAAGCGTTGTTAAAGCCTTGTTCCAAAGGCGTGTGGCTTGACCACACTTCGAGTCGCGCGAAGGTCGCATTTGTGGACTTTGATCGGTTGAATTCGAACCGACGAGCCAGTCCTATGGCGCTTAACGTGGCAAATATCTCCACAGCGCCCTAGTGAGCGAGGAAACTGGCGCCGTTTGGCTCTTTGATGTCTGAGCTATTTACCGCTACAACTCGGGAAACCACAGATGCTCTTACAAACCCCCGAGGACATCGAATATCCCCGTTCCGACGACAGGAAGTAACACGAACCGAGGACGAAATCTGTGGGTTATCTGATCGTGGGTCCGGGGCTTCACACAAAGAAGCAATAACGCAGGTATTTCAATAACTTACGAGATTAGACCCCGTAGGCAGTGACGAAAACGCCAGCCATTCACTCCTACACCTAGCCGTCAGGAGTTTTTATGACTGGGACCCGTAGGCAGTGACGTAACGGCGTGCTAAAAATAGCTCTATACGGAAAGGAGAGCAACCTGTTCAGCCACATCGACGCAAAGGGAAATTTCATCCGACCGGCATTTTTGTCAGTTGGCAGCCTAGCGAATCCATGACAGTTTTTCATGACTTTTATACAATTTGTTCTTTAAATCATGACTTTTCATGACAAATTAAACCATTATCCAAATTCATGACTTTACCTGACTTTCTAGGTGCGCGGAAACCATGGATATACTTGTGTATATATCATTACAAAATCGACGATTGTCTAGTCAAAAGCTTTTTTTGGTACTTTCAACTTAATTTAACACTTCGCACTCGGAAGTCGCTTTTTAGACATCATTCTAGACTATGCATCATTGACGTTTCTTGATTTCGATAGGAAAAAAAATACATCCTTAGTTGTAACAAGTCGCAGATTAATTTTTCGAAAAATAATCAATTAATTTGGTTTTGGAGAGCTAGTATTCAGAGAATAATTACGTCTCTAATTACTTTTGCGAGTGCAAAGGGTTACAATTATAAATAAATGTTTAATCTCAGAATTAAAATCAGTATAGTAGCTTTTTAAGCACCTTTAAATAACAGGCGCCCCTGGGGTACAGCTCAATGGATAAGGCCGCCTGGCTCAGATACTAGATAAACCCAAGCTCCGGAATGAGGAACCTGCGGCCTTCTTGAGTTTCTTATGAGTCCTTACCAGTAAATTAAAATTTGCATTGTAATGTATAGTTGTCTGTAATATAATGATTACAGAATCGTTTTTCAATGGATTGGAGGTGAGGTTTGTGCTCATCCGGTGTTCGCTGCAATCCGTATCCGCTGTCTCGTAATAATTATAGAACAATAACCCTTAAGATTCTGTTCTCGCTGCCTTTTGCTCAACTGCTGAAATTTAATGAGGCATTTCAGTGCGAAAAGTTCCTCCACCCCTCCCCAAGTCTTTTCCGAGAAGCGAACCCAGACTGTGGGTAAGGCATTGATATATATTACTTCTCCCTTCAGTCATCCTGGTTATCGAAGCATTTGTTCGAACGGTATAAACCGACGTATCGAAACCGGCATAAAAGAAATCGGCATCCAAGTTGAGGAGCCTCGTCATGGTGGTTTGCGATCTAAGGTCGTATGAGGTCGAGCGTTGTAGTATAACAACAGTTCTCCAACGAATTGCTTCGTGCACACTTCTAAATTCAATGGCCGACCACATTTTCATCTTCTGAGACTTCGGCGCATTAAGCAAGACTTTTACGAGTACTGCAATCAGTTTTTTTGTGCCAAAATGTTTCGTCAATTTGAAATCCCGATGAAAATTGGCGTATACAGAAGGATAGGTTGGCTTTTCATTCAGCCCGTTTGACCATAAAAATAAAATAAATTCTTAGAGTTGGGCAATTAATCAGCCGTGTGCGTGTGTGTGTGTTGATAAGGGGAATGTGCGTGGGAGTTGCGGTTACACTGGAGAAATCAAGGCATGACAGGGAGGGTGCTCTTTCCAGAAAGCGAAATGCCCCGTGTGGGGGGGATCGATGGGGCCGATATTGCCTTTTGAAGCCTCCCTGAATTATCCACCTAAATTAATCGACTTGAATCGGTGGAAAACGAACCCGTCTTCTGACCAAATGGAATGGATTGGACTACTCGTGAATGCCCAGCTATACAGCAACACTAGGTCCATCTACTGGCGAATGCCGTGATTGTCTCAGTTGCATGGATAGGGAATTTTTGTACCCGTCAGAACTCTTGTTACCTTACTTTTTGAAACACCTTCCTGTAGATAGTCTTATTAATAAGAATATAGTAATGGTTTTGAAAGAATTTTTAGAAAAAAGAAGACAAAATAGAGACGTCATCAAAAAATTTCATTTATTACAAAAATGAAAGATATATAACAAAATATCCATATTCACAAATTGATTCCCAGAATAAAGTAGACATTATCATATCCATTTACGTCTTTCATAAGACAGAATATACAGAAAATCCAAATAAATGCATACAAACTCTTGAAAATTATCGAATACACAACATACAAAATATCTCAGAATTCAAGTTATTTAATACATTGATCAGCATATGAATAAATATAGTCATTATTTTGAATTCACTGAACGTCTACCTTGATGGTATTTCGGTGAGTACATGGTTATGACGTAAAGCGGAGCTAGTTTCCCCTACACCAGTGGTCGGCAAACTCATTAGTCAAAAGAGCGAAAGATAAGCAGTACAGAATTTAAGATTTCTTTTGAGAGCCAAATTTCTTTCCAAGACTCTTAAAAGCATGGGTCTTTTAGGAGTCAGTTTAAGCTAGCTACTAACATTAAATAAAACCAGATATTATAATAATAATCTTATTTATTGACAAAAATATTTTTACATTAAAATAAAAATGACAAAAATGCGCATTTAATGTGAACAATGTCCCTGGAAAGTTGAATAAGTCAGGTTTGTATGTCGTTGTTTTTAATTTGAAGTTGGATTCCAGGTTCTCATCAATAAGATGATTTTTCAATTTACTTTTGATAAGGGACATACTTGAAAAATATTGTTCGCATAAATATGTCAAATGAGCCAAAGGGGGAAAATAACAGCAAATGCTTATATTTTTAACGGATCATATGAGTCCGGAATTCTATTCCAGATGTTGAAAATTACCGTGTCCTTCTTTTCCATGCCTTTCAAAGCAAACCAATTCTGCTATGAACTAAGATCACATTTATTTTTATCCAATTTTTCCATATCAACGTTAAGGCTTTACAATTTGGAGCTTCATAATTGTTTGTTTTTTAACTCTAGTAATTGCATTTTGAAAGAGCGGATGTCAACATGAAATGGAGAAAAATTTAATTTTGTTACGTTAAGACTGAGAGTTTTTTTTAACAAAGGCTAACGCTGTTATGCAATATCTGAATTCCTGAAACCTCGATACAAAAGCTTCTCTCATATTTAAAATTGTTTTAAAAAATTAAATGTAAATTACCGAGTTATTTTCTTTGCGATGTTTCAGCAAGATTGAAAAAGGAATTGATGTTTCTCTTTCAAAATATTGAGCAAAAAGGTATAATTCGTGTTCGAATAAAATGACTTTTTTCAACGTCCCTGTAGCTTACAATTAAATTTATTTAGATAAGGCATTACGTCTACCATGAAATTAAATTTTTGGATCCACTTATCTCGTCCGTTAGTTCAGAATATTCAACATCCTTTTCAAGGAGAAATGCTTTAATTTCTAATAATTAAAAAGTGAAACCTTTTCAAAATGCTTCCTCTTGCAAGCTATCGTACAGTTGTGGAAAAAAGGATCCACCCAGCATTATTCAGCGATCGTTCATTGGGCATTTAAGAAAGGTACTTATCTTCAGGAAATAACGTATACTAAAAGATTCTATGGTTAAAACTTTCATAAGGTGTCATCTAAATATTTAAAATTGCACTAACTTCAAACTTTTCAATAGCAACACCCATTTTTAATGTCATAAATAAATTTCTCATGAAGAAATACTCCAGGAAGTAAATTTTGGTTAATATGCCATGAATATATCGGAAGATATTCGACATTTTGTACTCTAAATAGAAAAGCTTTCGTCCCCACATTTAGATAGAGAA
This sequence comes from Araneus ventricosus, assembly GCA_013235015.1. Classification (NCBI taxonomy): domain Eukaryota; kingdom Metazoa; phylum Arthropoda; class Arachnida; order Araneae; family Araneidae; genus Araneus; species Araneus ventricosus. The sequence goes on from BGPR01011946.1 coordinate 9,491, forward strand.
GGTCTCTGCTTGCGTTTAAATGTCAGGAAGTAGAATTTTAAATTATTTCGCACTTTAAATGTTATTTTCAAAGCAATGATCTACATTTTACAATCGGTAAAACGTGCTGCGGAAAAAAATTAATAGTGTAATATTACACCACTTTAATTTATAAAATTTGAATTTATATGTATATAAAATAGTTAAATGTTTATGTATCTAAATTTTAAAAAAGTGGTGTAATAATAATATTTACATCGAAAATTGAAAATTTAATGTAACTTCAAAAATTCGCACACGAATATGCTGAAATTTTGCATAGGCTTATCAAATGGCAATCTGCTTCGAATACTGTTAAAATTTATATTCAAAAATTTTTAACATTAAATTTGATAAAATATTTCATGTGCTCAAAAAATTATCTGAAAATAAAAAGTAAAAGTGTAAAATGTGCAGAATAATTCACACTACTACACAAAAAACATTCTAGGTCAATAGTTGAATTTTTATTGTTATCTTGAGAGATAATATAAAATTTTAGTTTAACATTAGAAACTCAAAATTTCATTTGCTTATAATTCTGAAACCAAAATTGCTGGGATGATGAAACCTGGTATTCCAGCATGAATTTTTATGTAGTTTTTAAGAAAAATGAGTGTTTCCATTGGAAATTTTGAAGTTAGTGCTATCATAAATATGTATATGACCACTTATGGAAATTTTAAGCATGAAACCTCCTACTAGACCTTACCCAGATAGCAATTTTAGTTTGCAGCAAGCTTGCCACAAATTTCTCATGACAAGAGTGCAAGCTTGCAGCAAGTTAACGAAAGCTTCGAAGTCACCATGAAACGAACTTGCAGCAAGCTTGCCACAAGCTTGCCGTGCAAACTCATTGCAAATTATAGCAAAAAGAGAGTATGAACCGAACCCGGGATAGAACTAGCGACCTACCGCTTAGTAGCGAAACGTCGATACCACTCGACCAGCTCGGCTACGCGAGGAGAAGATAGATCTCGCTAATACATCGTCCGATTCGATTCGTATACGATTTATTTTAAACTTTTTTCTTGATTTCATTAATTTTTTGAGTTGAGAGTATGAATTGAAGTCAAAGAGAGAACGATTTTCGCTAATAACTACGTTTTGCTTTTAGAATAAATTATGAAATTAGAGTTCAAAAGTAATTACTTTAAAATGGGACAAAATGTCTAAGTTATTATTTTTCAACAAACACTGACTGTTTTTTAGATTTAATTTTGTTTATAAACGTTAAAATTTCAACATTAAGAAAAAGGCGATAGTTTTCTTTAAAGTAAAAACTTTTAGTAAAAGGATTGAAAATGTTTCAAAAATTTTTTTATAAACAAGTTTTGATTTGCAAGAGAGGAGGCGCTATTTGTCACGTAGAACTTGTAGCAAATGCGTTGCAAGCGAGGGTGGCGCTAGTTGTCACAGCGAACTTGCTACAAGTTCGTTTCAAGTTTGACGCGTCAAATTTTGCCATGACAAGGGAATATCAAGTCAAAATCAAACTTGCTGCAAACTTACGTGCTATCTGGGTATATCCTGAAAATTGGTACCTTCTGTTTTAATACGCGATGAACGATTGCAAAATAATACGGGGTGGTTCTTTTTTTCATGCGAATGTACCTTATTATGCAGCAGAAGATCTGCGTATTCATTCTCCATTTTAACTCACAATTCTTTAAATTGGCGATGATAAAGAGATTTAGTTACTATTCTGTTGACACTCTTACTCACCGACTGCATTACATTGGAAGTTTCTTCTGGAAATGTCTGAAGATAATTAACGAAAAATTTGTCCAATTTAAAAACGAAGCAATTCTTCATGATGAGCGAACAGTCACGCATCTGTTGGTATAACTTTTGATGAATTAATTGATTGAAAAATTAGGTTTAAATCAAAAGAGAAACTCTCAAGCAAGTAGTGGAAATCGATAAGTGGCAGAGCCGCGGTTTGCCGACCACTGCCCTAAACTCACAGTATTTCACTCTTTATGGATTTCTCTGATCACAACAAAAGAAGAAAAATTGTAACCCAAGACAAGTTTCAAACTGCGATTAGAGAGTAGCATTTGAATCTCAAAATACCAATTGATATAATAACTGACGATTGCAGTTTCATCTGGTGACAATATCAGCAAACAGATGAAAACAAACACAATTTCGACCATTTCTGATAATTTAGAAGATTAATATTTGTATTAATTAATTAGATAATTGAAATTTCGCTGAACACGATGTTTTCTTTAGTACTGGCGAATTCCTATTTACTCAGCGAGTTTCGCTTTTACTTCTTTAGAAAGACAATGCTCCAGAATTCGATGGAAGAGGAGGGGGCGAACAGCCGAAATATATTGCAGCAAAGAGATCGGGTTGGGGGCTAGTGACTGGAATGCACACAGGTGCGTGTTGTCTCCGGCTGGGCAAGCGGAACTTATTTCACTCTCGGTTAGCTCTTCGGACTGATCACTCGTTTCTGGTAGTTCGTTTTTGATGTCCTCACGTATGCTCGTTAATCTATGAAGTATTCGTTTGAATTTCCAATGGCGCGACGTAAGGTAGAGGCATTTGAAGACATTACGTAAAAGAACGACTTCATTATAAATTAAAATACTGCTTACAAATCCCTTTTATGCATACTTTCATTGATAGAAAAAAAATTAACTAAAATTTTCACTTTGAAGACATTAAGAAAGTTTAAATGATTTAAAGTTTATAAAATACAGTTGTAGATCAGATAGCAATTGTAAGATGAATGAATAAGCGCAGTAACATCAAATGTACATAAACATTGCATCGCTACAACGATAACCTGTCTATAACAATGTTTTCACTGTATCCCATATAATATCGTAATAAATAAGATTTACTTTATTATTATTTCTTTATGTAAATTAATAGTAATTCAAAGTGATATACAATTTTTGGACTTCCAGATCTTCACAAGCAATAATTTTCTCGGAAAGGCCATCTATAATTTTTAACACATACACATTACTTTTAATAAATTTGTCAATCAAATAGAGAATAAAAACAAACATATACATGGCCTCCCAAAAGCGTTTATTTTCTTAAATATTGATCCTAGACATATGCTTCCAATTACAAAGTTTCATTAAATAAGGTAAAACTTTGTATGAAAATGCTTTGGTATCCAAGGGGATTGATAATAAAAAGTAACAAAATTAAAATTTTTATACCGCCCCTCTAGAGCAAAAATGTCCATTACTAGAATGTGTCTTTTATATTCATCTATTCACATACAAAGTTGCATGCTTCTATCTGCAAAACTTATAGGGATATAAAAACACAAAAATTATTGACTTAGGCCACTTTTCTACATCTGTCACTGCTGTTTAATCTAATATTTCGATGTACATTTTAACGATAATATACATATTTCAATAAGTTATTTAAAGGGCGGAATAAGGAAATAATGTATTTGTTCATTCTTGTTAAATCTAAAAAATAATAAATAATACATTAATTGAAGTATTTACAAAAGTAGTTCAACTTGTGAACCTTTGAAAAATATTCAAAGCAGTGACCACTCATCTACTCAGAAACAAGCAGTGCTAGAAAAATACTACTATAATACAACTGAAATAAAATTTTTGAAAAACAGTTTTGTCTTCAAATAGTCCAAACTTGAGGTTGTAATTATCTGAATTGTATTTTAGAAAATTGAAGTCCTTTTTTTACGGAGAGTACTTATAATAATGGAAATGGAATATGTAGAAACCAGCCATGTTCCCGTTGAGGCAACATGAAAGTGAATCCGACACCTGAAAACAGCCAATGAGAGAGAAAAAGAAGAAAAAATACCAAGTGCACGAAGGCGAACCATGGGCGAGATTGAAGGGGAGGAAATGAGAGCATTAGTTGGCCTACTGCAAAACAGGAGCATCCGAAAATCCATTTCTGGCTAAGTTCAAAGACAGAAAGGATAACTATTCGCCTTGTCTCATCATGTTACTTAGTTGTACGCAATGGGCGAATGTTCGGGCTTTCCAAAACTATTTGGTTTGCAGCCCCATCTTATGTCTTTCTTACCTTCTCATTCATTTGTTGTCTTCTTTTCTCGTTTTCATGTCTTCTCGTTGATAATCGACCTCTCAGAGTAGAGCAGTAAGGAAATAAGAAATAGAAACGAAAATAAGAATTTTTAAAATAATTTTAATGAGTTCTGCAAATCTCAAGGACGAGTCGCCACTGCTTTATCGTAAAACTTAACAATACGCACAACACTGAGAGAAAATAATCTACACTATTAAAATTCGACGCGTATGTAAGTGAGGCTATCTTCTCACGAACCGCTGAAAGGAGAAGCGCGCGGAAAGTACCAAAAGATGGGGAATGATCCAAGGAATCCATTTCGGCCATTTAAATTCCGAAATTTTAACTAGTAAAAAAGATATTAATTAAAAACTAATTTACAACAATACTTTTCATTGTTTCGGATACTTTATAACAATACTTTTCATTGTTACAGCGCAATTCAAAATATATTCTATTGTTGAAGTTGTTTACTTAAAAGAACATTGTTACAACAACAATAAAAATGACGCTGACAGAAATAAAAAATGTATTGTTGGAAGTGTATAAATTCTTTTTTTATCCCGTGATATAACGTCGAACAGAATCATTATAACGAATTTACAGGCGAGTTTTGTTTCTGTGAAGTTATGTGCCTAAAGATATAGATTAGTTATGTTAGTGATTTTAATCATTATTCATTGATTTGATCAAGTTTAAATATTTCTGGTAGCTGCTATTTTAAGCTGATATTTGGAAGTTACTATTTTTGCTTTGTTCAGTTCTCGCTTTTTCCGATGCCTAAAAGAAAAAAGGGGAGTTATAGCGGATGCTGCCCGCAGACAGCAGGCAATTAGAAAATGTGAAAAGAGAGTTGCTGAAACTCACGAAGAAAGAAACCATGGCACAACGTGATCGGGACAGATGAGCGGAAGAAACAGAACAAAATAATAGCCGATTGTCAGACATGGCCATGTGAGAAGAGCCGAAGAAACAGAAGAAGAAAGAAATAGTCGATTGTCAGCTATGGTACAACATGCAAGAGAACGCCGTCTAAATGTTATTGAAGGACAAAATCACCATCAGATATAAACTTTTATGCAGCTAGAACTGTACTTTACTCCTTATTTATTTAAGAGAGAATGTAGGGCATATGTCTCGTTAAGTCACTTTTTCTCTCCGCGATTATTCGATATAGACCGTGCAACGCCGGGCCATACAGCTAGTTTAATATTCTTATCCGACATTAGGATATTTTCCTGTTTTATGTTACATTTAACTGCCTCAAATTGTCTTTCCATTCTTTCTTAAGTCAATAGTTTCAACTATCTGTCAATGAAACTGAGTAACAGTATGCGTCATTGGCAAATTGTCTTTCAATTCATGATGATTGGATGATGTACTATTGGGCAAATATTCGTATTTCGCTGTTTTTCTATGTTGAAGAATTTTGCATTTCTGTAACGAAAATCTGCATATGAATTTGTGAGCAGCCCCTTGAAATTTAAAAATTAATATATATCTCAAAATTTGGCAGTTATAATCGTGAAACTTAATTTATACGTAGATGAGTCTAAGAGGAACATTTCGCTCATTGACTCTTTTGTTCTATGGGGAACGTATAAAAATTTCATTTCCTTAACTTTTTATTTCAGAAACCAAAGTGTGGTTTCAGACAAATTCTTACCTTATTTGATGAAACTTTGTAATTGGAGGCATATGTCTAGGTGCAATATTTAAGGAAATAAATGCTTGTTCCACTTTTTGGGAACCCTGTATAAAGGATAAATTGTTTTACTAAACAAGCAATGAATCTTGGAGATATATAATGATTTTATTTATAAGAAAAATAAGATATTATCCAATTTCAAGAAAATCTTCCAAGTCCATTGACTATCTTTAATAAAAAGAAACATTTTTACAGTCTATTCCTGGTATAATTTTTACACATAAAAAACTTATAGTAATACCTAGTAACAGGTGAGCTAATTAAGGGCGGCTTGTGTGGCACAGCTGGTGGATAAAAAATCCCTCACGGAATGAGAAGACCAGATGATTCAGAGAGACAGAGCTGGCAGAAAGAAAAAGTGGGAATTTGGTTCACTATACACAAATTCCTTGCTTTTGAAGTTCATTATAAGCATTTGAAAATAAATTAGTGACATAGGAGTTCACTTGGGAACATTTGAAAAGTTCGTTATAATCGAAGGTTCGTAATAGCGGGGTTTGACTGTATATCATTCTCAATTCTATCTTATGTTTTGTAAAAAAATCAATACACTACATACTTCACATACGTACTGTTACCATCTGGAATGCATCAGAGAAGGTTTGTCTTAATGCTCTTGCTAGGAGAAAACTCTTCACTAAACTTCACAGACACATGGTTAATTCATTATGAAAAGTATGCGTTGGCAGATGTTTCTTTAAGTTGGATAAGAAAATGTTTTACTACAAAAGTCACGTGAAAATGCTGGCTTTTCCGTAAGCAACTGTAAATGTGTTTCAAAAATTCCCTTCTTACAAAAAAATTCATTACACATGTCACAGGCAAATGGTTTCTATCTTATATGCGTTCGTAAGTGTGTGATTAAATTCGACTTCTCACAAAATCCTTTATTACACATGGTCACATGCAAACGGTTTCTCTCCCGTATGCGTACGTAAATGAGTGGTTAACTGCGATTTCTGAGAAAATCCTTTACTACACAAGTCGCATTCAAACGGTTTCTCTCTCGTATGCGTACGTAAATGTCTTTTCAAAGTCGACTTCACAGAAAATCCTTTATTGCACATGTCACATGCAAACGGTTTCTCTTTCGTATGTGTACGTAAATGAGTAGTTAAATTCGACTTCAGAGAAAATCCTTTCTTACACATGTCACATACAAACGGTTTCTCTTTCGTATGCGTAAGTAAATGTGTTTTCAAAGTCGACTTCTCAGAAAATCCTTTAGAACACACGTCACATGCAAACGGTTTCTCTCTCGTAAGCGTACGTAAATGTGCTTTTAAATGTGATCTCCTTGAAAATGCTTTACTGCAAATGTCGCAAGGAAAGGGTATCTCTTTCGTATGTGTACGTAAATGAGTTTTCAAAGTCGACTTCACAGAAAATCTTCTATAACACACATCACATTCAAACGGTTTTTCTCTCGTATGTGTTCGTAAATGTGTGTTTAAATTCCACTTGTGAGAAAATCCTTTATTACACACGTCGCATTCAAACGGTTTCTCTCTGGTATGCGTACGTAAATGCTTTTTCAAAGTCGACTTTTCAGAAAATCCTTTATTACACAGGTCACATGCAAACGGTTTCTCTTTCGTATGAGTACGTAAATGTGTTTTCAAAGTCGACTTCTGAGAAAATCCTTTAGAACACACGTCACATGCAAACGATTTCTCTCTTGTATGCGTACGTAAATGTGTGTTTATATTACATTTCTGAGAAAATCCCTTACTACACACGCCGCATGCAAACGGTTTCTCTTTCGTATGCATACGTAAATGTATTTTTAAATTCCATTTCTTAGAAAATCCCTTACCACACACGTCGCATTCAAACGGTTTCTCTATCGTATGCGTACATAAACGCGCAGTTAAATGCGACTTGAGAGAAAATTCTTTCTTACACAGGTCGCATGGAAATGGTTTCTCTTTCGTATGCATACGTAAATGTCTTTTTAAATTAGATTTCCGAGAAAATCCTTTACTACACACACCGCATTCAAACGGTTTCTCTCTCGCATGCATACCTAAATGTATTTTTAAACTTGAATTCCCTAGAAATCCTTTATTAAACACGTCATATGCAAACGGTTTCTCTCTGGTACGCGTTAGTATATGGGTGGTTAAATGCGACTTCTGAGAGAACCTTCATTGCACACGTCGCATGGTAACGGTTTCTCTTTTGTATGTATTCGTAAATGTGTTATTAAATTCCTCTTCTGAGGAAATGCTTTATTACATACATACAGTTTCCGTTTCGTATGAGTCAGTAAATGTTCTTTTAAATTCTGAGGAAAAGAAAACGCTTAACTACATAAATCGTAAGCGGATTACTTCTGCATTTAACAAGCCATTTTAAAACAATTCGTTCAGAAAAACTGGACAAACTGTCATAAGGAAATTTAAATTATCTTTAGTTTTAGTTTGCAAACAAAATTATAAAGCTTTATACAAACTATTTTTCTTGTTGTATGCATTGCTGCTGTATTGAAGTTTCACCATTGTGCCAATCAAAAGAGTTGTCTTTGAACTTGTTCATTGTAAATATGCTGTATTATGTGGTCAATAGCATAAATTTTCACTTTTGTGCATGCTTACAAAAATATTTCCCAATGCATATTAATAAACAATAAAAAATGGCGTAAAGAGTTTTTAGCACATCCTACTGGAAAAATTGTTCTTTCCCATTTCGTGGTGCTGGATTAAATCCAAAGATAAGTCTTAATTTGTTGATCTTGGACAGGTTTCACGTTTTAATTTCGTCACATTTTGCCCAAAAGATGTTGCGAATCTGTAGACGTTCTTATTGGCAGGGGAAACTTGAAAATTACAGCTTTCATCAAGGTTCCTCACACTGCAATTTCGAAATCTAAATAATAATAAAAAAAATAATCAACGGAATTGTACACTCATTGAAATTGTACATACTGAAAACAATCAAATTTATTCGATGATTAATACAGATCCACAGCGCTTTGAAATAGCAAGATTAATTCTGATAAACAGGCAGGGCAGCCATATCCTAAGGGCTAACTGGGTTGCAATCTCAAGGGCATCCAAACATTCACTCTACTGATTTTCTTTTTCACTATATTTAACTATAATTTTAGATATGTTAAAAGTAAAAATAACATTAGGGCGTGAAACTAGATAGCCATAGATTATGTAATATTAGTATATATTATAATATAGATAGACAGTCAGTAAGAAAATCAAAAACCCTGCACATATATGTTCTCAAAATACGAAATGTGGTAAGAACATACCTAAGTATTGCCTGTACAATCTGCAGAGATAACTGGCAATTTTTGATATTAAAAAGGACAAATAATGGTTATTTGGACAATCTAAAATACACTACTGGCCAAAAGTATTGCAAGATTGATAAAATGGGAAACATTTGGAATTAATTTGAATACAATGGTCCACAATCAGCTGTGGAGAATCATGGGAAATCATATTTTGTGACGAGAACATTTAGGGGATTGTCCACAAATTGATGAAGAAGAAAATGTTTTGAAGCTTTCATGAATTGTTTTGTTTTTTATACAAATTTCTTACACAAATTTTCGTAAAAATTGCGTGAATATTCGGGAGGATATAAAGGCTTCTTTAAAATATCTCAAATTTTTCGCATGTTTTTTGCTTATAACATGCAGTTTTCATCCAAATTTTGCGAAACTTATAGAATATTCCACGATATGTTAGAGAAACATAGCATTGGAGTTTGAAGTAAATACCTTGAATTCGTAAGGAAATGTGAGTAACTATAGAAAATATTTTAACTGCGCACGCGCGAAACTTAGCTTATATTTTCTTTCATAACGTCGAAACCAGATATCTAAGGCCCTTTATGTAAAATTTCCAGTTGAATACCATAAATATTTAGAAAGACAAATGAATTGTATTCAGTAGAATTTCCGCCATTCTCCAAAAGAAATAAAATAATGAGGGTTTTTCCACAAATCAATTTTTCGAACAGCAATATTGAATTTTATGAAAGTTGAATATCGTGAAAAACCATCTGCACTTATCAATTAAATGTATAATTTGAATTGCAATCCGATGGTTAATACTCGAAGATTCAAGTTCTTAAAATAATATATTGATTTGTGGAAAACCGCTCATCATTTTGCTCTTCTTAGAGAATAACAGAAATTCTGCTGACTGCAATGCCTACAACTTTCTAAATCTTTATGATACTCAACTGTAATTTTTATATAAGCTGCCTTAGATATCTGTATTTGACGCTATGAAAGAAAATTTAATCTATGTTTCGTTTATAAAATATTTAATACAAATACTCATATTTCCCCAAATATTCAAGGTATTTACTTCAAATTTTAATACAAAGATTCTCTATATTGAATATTCAGTAAGTTTTGCAAAATTTGGAGTACAACTCTGCTTGTTATAAGAAAAAAACATGAGAAAAATTTGGGATGTTTTAAAGAAGTATATCTTTCCGAATATTCATACAATTTTTACCAAAATGCATGTAAACAATTCGGATAAGACGCAAAAGTATTGATGAAAGTTTCAAAACATTATCAGCTTCCTGTGAATTGGGGCGAGACAAAATGATTTTCTTCTTCATCAATTTGTGAACAGTCCCCTAAATATCCTAGTGACAAAATCCTCAGTGTAAAATGTGATTTCCCACAATTGTACGTCCCACGATTATCCTCAACTGAATGTGAACAATTGAAGTTAAAATGTTTTTCATTTGTCAATCTTGCAATACTTTTGGCCAGTAGTGTAAATGGTTTTAAGTATTTTATCCACAGGATATTACATAATAGAAAATATATAGTTCGAACCAAATACATATATAAACATATTAAAAATTTTATAAATTAAAATTAACGTATTGATGTCAATCAAATAAATAATTGGAAAAGTGCTAATTAAGATACAGACTGTTTCAATACATATATACACTATATGCCCAAAAGTATCCGGACACTTGCAGATTTTCACACTTTTTAGAATTTCTCCGGAATGGTTTAACCGACTGCCTTTAAACTTTGGACATGTAAATAATAGACAATAACTCACATTTTACATTGAAGATTCGGTCCTGAGGGCAATTAGGGGGCCGTCTACAAACGGATGAAGACAAACACGTATTTGGCCCACCCCGCTTCACAGAATACTGATAACAAGATGAAACTTTCAGAAATGGTAATGTTTAATGAGCATAATATTTACAGGATTTTTTGTAAACTCAGCGCAAATATTTGGGAAGATATAAAGGTTTTCTTAAAAAATCTCAAATTTTCCCACCTGTTTTTTGCTTATAAGATGCAGCGTTTTCTGTTATATTATGCGAAACTTACAGAAAAGATGACAGTATATTAGAGAAGCATTTGTGTAAAACTTTGGAAAGAACTGTTGAATATTACAATAATTATGAGCATTTTTAGTAAATAGTGTTTTACTACGCATGCGCGAAACATAGTGTAATTTTTCTTTCACAACATTAAGGCCAGATATATAGGACAACTTATATAAAAAATTCAGTTCAATATCATTAGTATTCAGAAAGATATCGGCATTACAACGAGCAGAATTTTAGCTCCTGTCGAAGAGAAGGTAAAAGATGAGGGGTTGTACACAAATTGATATTTCTTAAACTTATATCTTTAAACAGTTATATTGAATTGTATAGCGGTTAGAATTTGCTGCATACCCATGAACACTTATCAATTACGTGCATAACTTAAATTCCAGCTAATTAGACACTATAAATAACAAAAATTTTATTACTTCAATTATATTATTTACATGATTATTAACAAGTTACATATTACAATTTTACGGCCAAACGATATTTTTAAATATATTTATTTTATGACGAAGCTATTTTTTATCTAATTAATTTCTTTTCTTAAAATATTTTAATAATTCTACATATATATTTTTTTATTCGTTACGAATATTAGATGTGTTCATGGGTATTCAGCAAATTCTAACCACTATACAATTCAATATAACTATTTAAAGATATAAGTTTAAGAAATATCAATTTGTGTACAACCCCTCATCTTTTAGCTTCTCTTCGATAGGAGCTAAAATTCTGCTCATTGTAATGCCGATATCTTTCTGAATACTAATGATATCGAACTGAATTTTTTATATAAGTTGCCCTATATATCTGGCTTTAAAGTTGTGAAAGAACAATTACACTATGTTTCGCGCATGCGCAGTAAAACACTATTTACTAAAAATGCTCATAATTCCTGTAATATTCAACAGTTCTTTTCCAAAATTTTACACAAATGCGTCTCTAACATACTGTCATCTTTTCTGTAAGTTTCGCATAATTTAACAGAAAACCCTGCATCTTATAAGCAAAAAACAGGTGGGAAAATTTGAGACTTTTTAAGAAAACCTTTATATCTTCCCAAATATTTGCGCTGAGTTTACAAAAAATCCTGTAAATATTATGCACATTAAACATTGCCATTTCTGAAAGTTTCATCTTGTTATCTGTATTCTGTGAGGCGGGGTGGGCCAAATACGTTTTTGTCTTCATCAGTTTGTAGACGGTCCCTTAATTGCCCTCAGGACCGAATCTTCAATGTAAAATGTGAGTTATTGTCTATTCTTTACATGTCCGAAGTTTAAAGGCAGTCGGTTAAACCATTCCGGAGAAATTCTAAGAAATGTGAAAATCTGCAAGTGTCCGGATACTTTTGGGCATATAGTGTACACATATTACTTCTATATTAATTTATATATATTACCTAAATCTATAAATTTGCTTACTTTAAAAATATTTTTTAAGATAATAAATTAAAATGCATATTTTTTTTTCAATTAAATATATAATTAAAAAAACACAAAACATTTATATACGTTCTATCATGTTAATTTAAATATTGAGTCGATGATTTCTGTAATAAATATATACGATAGGATAGAAAAAATGTTTGTAATGTAAGCACTAAAATTAGTCATATAAACGAACAGTCTTGAAAAATTCAATTTTGAAAAGGAACCGATTTGCAAAATTACAAGGCGTTAATCAAAGAAATGATAGCATTTTTTATTCCTCAATTATTTAATTGGGAAGGTATTTTCGCAGGGCCACAGGCTCTCAAATATGTTAAGATGGCCCAGGAGACAGGGCCCCAGCTCTTTAAGCCTACACATGCGCAATGAAGCAACTAAGAGCTCAGTTCTGTAAATCATTTTACGGGAACGTTTTCTCTAATGTTTTATTTGATTGGCGAGACGTCTCAATAGTAGCATGCTGTTGGAATTTATATATTAAGCTTACATGGTGATCAACAGTTGCTGAAAGACAATAATTACTTCATTTTTATAAAAACTAACTTTTATTTCTTGCTAGAAATAAATTTAAAAATGATAAAAACAAACATTCCTCTCCACACGTTTACATCCTTAATCCATCATGCTAACCAGTACAGAAACACAACTACATTGCAACTAACTTAAAGAATCTAACATACCATCTTGTATAGTCAGATAGAACACGTGTCAAAACCTGATTGGCTGTGATGCCATAGCTGGTTATGATGTCATAGGAAACGTACAGGCTCATATTATGACATCGCTAACGTAAACAGACAAGATCAATACAAGCCAATCATTCAAATGTAGACAAAGATTCACAAATAAATATTTAAACGATTTTTAGATCATAAAAAACTTCAAAATAAGCTAACAAAGTACCCCATTTTTCATGACTCTAAAAAAATACAAATTTCATTCAGTTACATTACAAAATAACCAATTACAATAAAATTCTAACTTATCAAGTGACAAAGCTTTTGTCATGATATCTGAAACATTTTTCTTACCTGAAACATACAATAAGTCAAATTCATCAGCATTTAATATTTCCTTTACGAAAAAATGACGAGTGTTAATAGTTTAGTTCGTTGGTTTTCCATTAAATTCTTAGAATAACATATAGCACTTTGATTATCACAAAATATTTTAGATTTAATTATAAGCAATTCTAAAAATAAACGACTATTCATCATTCTATTTAACCAAACAATTTCTTTCACAGATTCCGACAAAGCAATATATTCAGCTTCCATACTTGATAAAGCTGTACATTTTTGTTTCGAAGTAGACCATGAAACAGGAACATCACCTAAAAATATTACATAACCACTGATAGATTTACGGTCTATTTTATCAGCTGTCCAACTGGCATCAGTATTATGCTGTTAAAACAAACTTTTACTTCTACTCAAGTCTATTTCATAATTAGAAGTATTTAGAACATGATGAAATACTTGACACAGGAGATTCCAATGAGTCACTGATGGATTGTTATTAAATTGAGATAGAAAATTTACATCAAACATAATGTCTGGTCTTGTTCTAGACGCTGAAAAGGATAAACTTCCTATTAAATTTCTATAAGGTACATTTAGTGAGTCAAGCTCCTTATTATCATAAATAGCAATACCTGGACTTAATGGAACCAAATTTTTACAATTTGGAATATTACCAAAAAATATTTCCCATTTTATTTATATAACTTTTCTGATGCATTATAAAACTACCATTTTCTCATTTCAAATTCTATACCTAGAAATTTAGACAATTTACCGAAATCTTTAACATCAAATTTTGATTTTATCAAACTGATTGCTTCATTCATGTATTTTTCATTACAAGCAAAAATGGCAATATCAACTACATATACTAATAACAATACAAATGATTTATATACATCCATACGTACAATTACTAGTCAAGAGCTTTTGAAAACCCAATTGTATTAGGATATTATTAAGCTCACTATACCATTTTCTACCTGCTTGTTTTAAACAATACAAAGCTTTCTTAAGTTTAAAAACACTATTAATTCCATTATCAATTACAAAACCAGAAGGTTGTTCCATAAAAATGTCCTCATTAAGTTGTGCATATATGTAAGCACTTTTAATATCCAAGTGATTACATAACCAACCTTTCATAGTTACTAATATAACAATAAATAAGCTAACCAAGCTAAAATTTGTAACTGGAGAAAAAGTATCAAAGTAATCTATAACTTCAATCTGCTTGAAACCTTGCGCTACCAATCTAGCCCTGTAACTTTTAATTTTTCCAGTAACAGAGGCGGCCCGAGGCCCGGGCAAACCGGGCGACTGCCTTTGGCGCCAAATTCCAAGTGGCGCCAGAGCTGGAGAGTAAAAGGGATAAAAAAAAATTGTTCGATTGACATGAGATCTTCGGCGGAAACGGCAAAATATCTTCTTTTCATTTTGAAGCCCCCTCTTCAGTTTTTCGAACAGGAGATCAGCTCAAGCCTCTAGACCCTGGAGATGTCCCAAAATCTGTTCCACGAACATCAGGCCATAAAATTTGGCGGGACATTCACAGGTCCGACTATACACACGGGTCACCCGATCCCCTAGGATCGTGTTGGCCATAGGTACGGTCCTGTCTACTGTGCTCCCTCCTCACCCCGCTTTCAAAACGGGCCTTCCCTGTCCCAATTTCTCTAGAATGATTTCCTCCCACACTCTCCTTTCCTCATTTCGTGGTTTTTCCTTTGATCCGAAAGGCTCGTTCCTCCTAACCGACTATTGTATTTCAGTTTTATGGCATAGTGGGCCGAAAAAATATATTAAACCGGATGAAAATGTAACTTTTCCCCTGGTCAACACCAATTCTCATCGGATTCTTACTTTGACGGGATGTTTGGCACACTGTGTTGAAAGCAAAACTGGTGAATGTCCCGCTTCAATTTTATTCTGAACAGCAAATTTAAATTGTGGCAACGTTACACCTGTTGTGCTGTGATTTTCGTTAAAATATCTGAAAAAAGAAACAATCATGTACGTTTTAAAGCAAAAGAAATTCACGGATAGCAGCAGAAAACGAAAAGCAAGCGTCTGTTTTTGAAAGAAATAATCAAAATTAGAAAATATTGAATCCAATGAAGGTCTGTCAGCAACAGTCGAAGGCAGATCTTTAACTTCAGAAAACCTTAAGAACGACGATATAACGTATTGTTCGAACCAAGAACAAAAAGTTCCTGTGAATTCAACACCACAGGTAATTTTGTTATTATGATTCTAGTATGTTATTTTAAAATATTCAGAATTAAATATCTATTTGAAATATATAAATTTTCAATATTGACAATACTAACATTGTCGATTGTACAAAAATTCTAAATATTAAAATCCGATATAAAAAATTTTAGTTATTTTTTTAAATTATATTTATAAATTACTGAGCAGAAAGCTTAAAAGTGCGCAATGGGCTAAATTATATCAAAAGTTGTGTTGGTTTTGTTGGAACATTTTTTACAACTTCTATATGAGTATTCGAAAGAACTTGACTCATATGATTTTCGTAAACTAGATAAGCACTATTTAACAAGTTAACTCGTTTTACAGGACCAAGTGTGAAAGCATGCAAAGTTACAATTGCGTGAACCAGAGGCAGTAAAACATTTGAACGTGAAGTGACTGTGAAGAATCTAGCAATAAACAAGACGTCAAAACAAGTTTGCAAACCTAAAATACAAACAACAGTACTGAGAGTGATAAGGTTTGTTAGATTTTAACATAAGCATTACACTTGAAATAATAATATTCAAACTGTTTTTTGAAAAATCAAATTTGTACGTATAAAGTTCCCACACTTTTTTTACAATCATCAGAAAGTGCTAAACATTAGAGGAAAACTTGTAAAATTACAAACTATTTTCACAGATTTTTTTTTCTTGATAAGTTTGTGATTTAAAAAAAAATTGTAACACGGCTGAAAAAAGTAATAAATCAAGGTTCCACATCGATAAGCAAGGTAGATGGTCAGGGCCGTATTACCAAATAGGCAACTGCCTATGCGCCCTGCGTCTTTGCGGAAGCCCCCGATATTACTATTTTTTAAAATTATTTTCAGGGCTTCCATTTGATTTACAAGAAGTGTGTTCTAGAACTTACTGAATTTAAAATCCAGTGTCCTTTAAATTCAGAACATTATTCTTGGTATATTTTTAATGTTTTCGAATTTATTAGCAGATCAGTGGGTCACATTTCAACAGTCCTGGAATACTTTGTATTAGAATATTTAAATTGTGTTAAAAAATTTTGCAATGTTTTAACCATTTTATTTAAAATTTCAGTTTGTTAAATTATTTGTTGCTCAAAACCTGCTTATTCAGATATTAAATTTAAACCAATAAGTTATCTGGTTTTGGAAGTTAGGGTGGGGTGCCCAAAAACTTAAATTGCTATACTGCTCTCCTAAGCGTAAAAGGCGTATCTCACTTTTTTAAAATTTTCAGATTTTTCCTACCTAATAATGTTTGTGAGTTTCCCGACATTATTCCTAAGCGAACAGGCCGTATCTTATTAAAAACAGTAGAAAACCACTGAAGATTTATGCGTTTCTTATAAAACTAACGCAGTGGGTTTTTCTAATTCTACCAGTAACTACTGGCTAGAGAAGCTGTTCGAAACTGAAACTGATTAAAACATATCTGCGATATAGTTTGTCGCAGGAGCGGAGCGACTAGTTGCTTTGGCAACCATATCAATTGAACGGGACCTTCTGTAGAGCATTGATATTGAGAATATCATGAAAGATTTTACAGATAAAAAGGCAAGAAAAGTGAGCATGTGAAGAGATTTTATAATACTGTGTAAAAACTCATATATATTTTTTTTAAATTTGTTCATTTCATTATTTTAGTTTCTGTAAGACTTCCTTATATTCTTAAATATTTCTGAAATTAAAAAATTCTGACCATAACATTATTAAGTCATATTTGTAGCTAAAACATGCATTTATAAGTAGAATTTTGTTGGACAATTAAAATACAGACAACATAGAATTTTAAAAAATTACGTTGGTTTGGAACGCCAAATTGTTGTTTTGCCCGGTTGGTAAAATTACTTCGCGCCGCCTCCGTCCAGTAACATCCTTTTTAAGTGTACATACCCACTTATTCCCCAACACTTTCTTATTTTTGGGTCTAGGGACAATCTCATAAACATCTCGGGTTTTAAAATTTCAATCTCTTCTTTTGTCGCACTACACCAATTTTCCCTTTCGGGTACATTTTGAGAATCCTTAAAATTATTAGGGATTTTAATATCTACCAAATGAGCTTCACTATCCGATATATCCTCAACATCTGTTGAAAATTCATCCGATTGAGTTCCAATTGCATTTCGTTCATTATCATTTTAAATTAATTTAGGTGAAAAGTGAAACTTATCTGGGTTATAGTTAATACCCTTACTTTCACAGCATTTCTTAAATTCATTCTTACTTCTTAATCTTACTTTCGCCTCAGAATAATAATAAACATCAATCCTTCCTTTAGTTTTACCTTTCTGTCTATTTACACAAACTCGTTTCCAATCGCATTCAGTTTTATCTGAAGGTTTAGGTATTGGAGTTTCATTACTTGAAAACTCAAAATCTGAAAAATCAATCATCCAAATTTGTTATCTTTCATTTGAACATTAGAATTGACTCCCAATATGGATTCATTAAACTTTACGTGTTTAGTTTCAGTTACTTCTCCACTTTGGGGAAAGAAAATTCTATATCCTTGAGTATTTAGTGCATAGCCTATCATTATACCTTTCTGAGCATTAGTTTCTAATTTATTTCTATAACGTTTCGGCATGAAAATATAAGCTACACAACCTATCCTTTTAAAATGTCTAACAGAAAATTTCTTATCACTCCAAACATTTAACGGAACTTTTCCTTTCAAAGCTTTATGGGGAAATCTATTTCTAAGATAATTTTGAGTATTTACAAATTCAGCCCATAAATTCTTGGGAAGTTTACTTTCATGTAAAAGGGCTCTAACCCTTTCTATTATTGTTCTATTATATAGTTCAACAACAAGATTCATCTCTGGTGAGCAGGTGTTAGTGAGCTCAATTTTAATACCTTCGTCTATCAGATACTGTTCAAAATAATCTGCACTAAATTCTGTGCCATTATCTTATCTAACCCTTTTGATTTTTCTATTAGTTAATCTTTCCATTGCTTCTTTATATGCCTTAAAACACTCAAAAGCTTCATTTTTGTGTTTCAAAAAACACGAAATACGAATACAATACTGAATATCGAGAATAATCATCATTAATACTATAAAAATATTCAGCACCACCTAAAGATTTAACGGAGCAGGCCCCCATATATCCATATGCACAAGTTCTAAGACATATTGAGTTCTAATTTTATCAATATTAGGAAATGAATGACCTACTACTTTTATTTAAATAACAAGTATCACATTTATCAACATTTCCCTTTAAATTTTCAAATCCATAAGCATTATTACTTTTGAAAAAATCTTTCAAACTTTGCATATTTAAATGACCAAATCTAGCATGCCACAATTCAATATTATTTTTATCAGAAATATAAGCAGCACTGTCATTTTGCATTTTTATTACATTAGCTTTTATTACATTATTATATAGAACTTGTCAACTAATGGAACAGTTAAAAATAATTTATTCCTAGGAGTTTTTATAATCATTTTTAAATTTTTTACAAAGATATTAAAATGTGCCAAATAAAATTTTCTTAAAAAAATTAAATTTCTCACCATTTTTGGTGCATACAATACATTTTTAAACAATAAAGAAACCTTATCAGAATTATCCATTATTTCAAGATTAACATCACCTATACCAAGGATATTTGTAGTACCTTCAGCTATACTTTCACTTGAAGATAATTTCTGGAAATTAGTAAATAAATTAGTATCATTAACAAAGTGTTCATTTGCAACAGAGTCTATCACAAACTCTATGTCCATGGATTGAGTATAATATGCAGATGCATGAAGAGCTGCATGATTGGAATGATCACCTTTCTTGAAGGTAGGCGGCTTACGTTGTTGATGAGTAGGCATCTTATTGGCATTCTTGAATTTCTAACAGTTCTTTTTAACAACGGTTCCACAAAAAAAACACTTCCTCCTTTCTTTAAAATCGTTCGCAGAAATCTTCTTTTCCGAAACATCACTTGCTATGAAGAAAACAGTAGATTCTTTGGGCCTTGCATAAGATTTCTCACGGACTATAACTCCGTCGTATTCAGCCAAAAGAGATTTTCGAACATTTAATGAAGTGAAATTTTTGTCATCTAATTGGTCTTGGCAGGTTAGCTAACGTTTGGTAAGCAATCTCATCTTCTGGAATAACTTTTCCAGCATTTTCAAGATCTTTTGAAGCTTGGGAGATTTTTCCTATATATCCTTTCCTATGCTCATAGTATCCGATGGAAGAAATAAAATATGCAAAAACTTTGTCTTCAGAGCTCCAATTCTTGCTTTGCTCCTGGGCTCAAAAACATTTTCAAATTCCTGCAAAGCAGCAGCAGGAGCATCCATATTATAAACAATACTTTTCAAGTTTTCATCAATACTTAAGCAAATAGTGTAGAGAGCCTTTGCCTTCCTTAATTCAAAGTTCTGTTTATCAGCTTTTATAGCTTCAGCATCCAAAACAAGTTCTTGCTTGTCCACAAATTCTATTAATCCCAAGTTGAGAAATTGCATTTTTATGTTCAACTTGCATTGCTTATAATTATCACCGTTCAGCTTCTCAAAGTTGCAACTCTCCACAAAAACCATTTTCATTTTTAAAAAACAAGTAAGCAAAGTTCAAACCCAGCCTATAAATGGCTGCAGGATTCCATACAGCAACCAGGCTCTGCTACCAAGTGTTGGAATTTATATATTAAGCTTAAATGGTGGATCAACAGTTGCTGTAAGACGATAATTAATCCATGTTTATAAGAACTAACTTTTATTTCTTGCTAGAAATAAAATTAAAAATGATAAAAACAAACATTCATCTCCATACGTTTACATCCTTAATCCATCATGCTAACCAGTTCAGCAACACAACTACATTGCAACTAACTTAAAGAATCTAACATACCATCTTGTATAGTCAGATAGAACATGTGTCAAAACCTGATTGGCTGTGATGTCATAGCTGGTTATGATGTCATAGGAAATGTACACGCCCATATTATGACATCGCTAACATAAACAAACAAGATCAATACAAGCCAATCATTCAAATGTAAACAAAAATTCACAAATAAATATTTAAACGATTTTTAGATCATGAAAAACTCCAAATAAACTAACACATGCTTCTCAGTATTAGCAGAATTATTCTTATCAAATTTGTCAAAATTCTGTTTATACAAAAATCAACAACAACAAAACATGGCTATTTCATTTAAAAAGGGACATTTAGAAATTGTGAGAAATGTTTTATTTTTTTTACATTTTTTAGTATAAAGGAAAAAATTATTTCATTTCGAAAATCGTGATAATACAGACGTTAAATTCAAATGCATGGTGGTTAAGAAGTCAGGAAATATTTATAAATCAATAATTTAACAACGAAATTGGAATATTTGTCATGAACCCAGAATTTCTATGGAGTATGAAATAAATCTATACCTCTAGATGATACTGCAAATAGTGAAGCGAAACGATACATAGGATATGAAGTTAGGCTGAGTAACAGCCTATAAATGTTCAATGTATTGTCATTAATTCTAGTAAGAATGATTGCGAGGGAAGGGGTGACACTCTGTCACACGAACAATCCCAAAGTTCATAGCAATAAGAAACATTTATGCGGCTACGAGAGACACGTGCCACGGATGGCATCATTTAATATTATGAAAGGCGTTGTTAGTCGCGAAACACTCTCTCTTCTTATTACCTTTAGAATACTCGCAACTAAAGACGTCCCATGGTATGAGGTCGGGAGATATGTGTTGCCAAGCATGTAGTTGAGATCGGCAGAGTTCTGCCAAATTATTGAGAGTTTACATTTTTGGACATTCACAACAATGGATGGTTGCATCCCAGTTCCCCACAAATCCGTATAGCAGTGCCTAAAGATCACTGTGAATTATCCTCGAGGAATATATGTATGAATCGCAAAAAATACAGGAAATGAAAATCGCCGATAATACACTTCCCTAGATTTCGTTAACCCCTTAAGTCTCGCATTTTTTTTTTTTTTTTTGCTCTCTAACAAGTTAATCCCTCCTGTTTTGGAAAGGGGCTGTCGTTTTTATTCATCTAAGAAGGCATAGAATACTTAAGATGCTTATGGAGTCTACGTAATTTTTATGTCAAATTATGAAGCTAACTTATGATTAAATTTTAGTTTATAAGCCTAAAAATGCGATAATTTGATGCACGTCAATATGACGGATGCGAGACTTAAGGGGTTAAGTGGGTGTTGAACAGCATAGAATAGATTTCATACACTATCAACACACATAACTGCCGTTTGTGGAATATAAAAAACCCATGAAACTTTAGTAGCAGCCAAAAGTTAAAGTGTGGTGGGGCTGCTCTGATGATTTTTTACTGATCCTTTTTCTTCGCGGAAGCTTTCAAAACAGTTTCTGTCATTGTTGAGCGTTGGAAGCTTATTCCAGAATTAAAAACATACTATTAAATAATTAATAGTATGAATGAAATTCTGTTATGCATTTTATGAAAGTCCTGTATTCAGGATGGAGCAATAAAGTGCCTCAATGCCTCAACAGTCGTAGGGAAGTTTCTACTCAGTTGATGCATCAAGCAATCTCGGCAACCTAAAACTGACTTAAATTTCCGAATTTTGACAATAAAACGAATTAAAAGTCATAACAAGACGTTAAAAACCGCTTGAACTTCATAAAATCGAATTACTTAAGATAGGAGAACAAGAAAAAAGATTTAATGTGTTTGATTTTAGGAATCTAGAGGGACGAAATTAGAGGAATCAGATCTAACGATAGAACGTCCTTGCATTTTTGTATATTTATAGAACAAATGAGCATAATATTTATTAAAATTTCACTATTAATATTTAAATACTTTGGAAAGATAGTGATTTATTTTTTCATTCAGCTCTACGACAGAAATGATTCTCAAATATCAAGTGAAATGCAGTATAATGAAAGAAATTGCAATTAAAAAACTTGAATATTTTGTGATTTATAGAAAACCACATGCACATAAGGCATGTGCTTTATTACAGTTTCCATATTGTTTCTGATTAATAATTAGTTTTTTAAATATTATAGTCGTTTAATATCATATTCTATGGAGAAAATTACTTGAAATTTCAGTAAACTGAGTGATGGAAATTCAGATCTAGGTTCTAAGTAGTACGTTACATAAGTTAGTTTATATACTAGAGTGCTAATAAAATATACAAAGAATTTCGCCTCAAATTTCAGTCAGAACTATTAAAAGAAAGTTTTGATAATCTCTCCCATGACAGAGAACGGTATTGTTGTAAAATGTCTTACTGTGGGTGTATGGTGTAAACAGTCCAGCAGGCAGGATAATGGAGAATGAAGATTTATTTACAAATATGCAGGAAAACACGTAGCACAGGTACAGGAAACAATAGTTCTTGCACAGATTACCAATGTAAACAGACAACAATTCGCAGGCAATAACAGTTCAGCACTTTGTTATCTAACAACACAAACAGTCAGCAAATAACTAATAACTAGTAGACCATAACTGCACCTTCAATAGCGCTCAGCTCACCAGCTCGCACTGCGGGTAGAACTCCAAAGGCATTCGTGCTCCAAGGCGATCCCAGTCGATAAAAGACGCTCCTCTCATCTAGGCGCCGTCCTTAAATATTCTCTCCAACAGGCCGTGATGTCATATGGTGTTTTCTCGTGTATTCCCTTTCCTAGTAGAAATATCGAGAAAAGGGTTGCATTTTCGGGAATCATCTATTTGTCGCTAAGGTCGCCAAATTTGTCGCCAAGGTCAGGGTGCCATAACTGTCGCTGAGGTCACTCCATGCTTAACCTTGTAAAACTCTCTTCCCAACCATAAGACTCGCATTGCTGGGAAGCGACTTTCCATGCTTGTAACACTGCTCCCCTCTTCAAAGACTGACGCCCCGGCAGTCTCATTACATCGAACTGTGATCAGTAGCCCGGTAGGGGGATAGCCGATTAATGTGAATTACTTTTGGCTTGGCGTTAGGTGACCTCTGAACTCTGTAGATGACATCGTTCATTTTCTTGACGATAGTATAAAGTCCTTCCCAGTTCTGCTGTAATTTCGGGCTCAGACCCTCCGTCGCTTCGGGTTATACATCCAGACTTGGTCTCCCTCCTTAAAATGATGGCCGGTTGCTCCGGAATTGTAGCGAGTCTTCATTCGTTCACTGGCCAATTTAATTCGCTCTCTGGCAAACGCATGTACGCTTTCCAAACGTGCCTCTAAATTATTCAGGTATTCATTTGATGAGGAAGGCGTATCACTCGATCGTCCAAATAGGATATCACATGGCAATCGCAGTGTTCGACCAAAAAGCATATGTTCTGGAGTGCATCCGGTCGCTTCATGGTCTGTGCTCCTATAGGCCAAGAGAAAGAGTGGTAAATGTGTATCCCAGTCAGTCTGATTCGTCGATACAAATAAAGATAGATGGTTTAAAATCGTTCGATTAAACCTCTCGACCATGCCATTGGACTCAGGATGTAACGCCGTCGTTCGAGTCTTCAGAATTCCTAAAAGTTTGCAGAGCTCAGTAAAGAGAGCGGAATTAAAATTTGTACCTTGATCCGAATGTAATATCATAGGTACGCCATACCGCGAAATCCATGCTCGAACAAGTTCTTCAGCCACAGTCGAGGCTTCCTGATCTGGAATGGGGATTGCCTCTGGCCATTTGGTAAAAGAGTCCATCAATACCAGTACATACCGATTGTCCTTTGTCGTTACAGGAAGAGGTCCTAAAATATCCAAAGCCATTCTTTCGAAAGGTGCGCCCACATTATAGCACTGTAAACGGCCTTTAGTTCTTGTTTGGGTCCTTTTCGGGCTCCGCAAGCGTGGAATTCTCTGCACCATTTTTCGACGTCGGCGCAAAGTCTATCCCAATAGAATCGCTCTCGGTTTTTGCTCAAAGTTTTCATAACTCCAAATTGGCCTCCACTTGCGCTGTCATGAGTCTCTCGCAGAACTTCTTGAATCCTGCTTTTCGGGAGAATTAGTTGCCAGCGACAAGAGCTTCCATCGTCACTCTCCCACTTACGATATAAAACACCATCCTTAAGGTGTAAGGAGTCCCAAAGAGACCAATATCGTTTTGTTGCAGGGCTTTCCGGAGCGATTTCTTCCCAAGATGGTCGATCTTCCGAATTTAGTTTCTTCTCCAGAATTGGCCTAAAAGCAGGATCTTCTAGCTGTGCCTTTTGGACCTCACTTGAAGACCAGGCATCCTCAGTTGTTAAACCTTTCACGGAAATGTCTGTTTCCATTCCGAACTTTTTCTGTGCATTCGTGCAATGTTTGAACTCTCTTTACAGGGTCTTCGAGAGAGCGCATCTGCATTTCCGTGAGAGGTTCCCTTGCGATGCTGGATTTCGAAGTCATATTCTTGCAGTCTTTGTATCCAGCGAGCTATCTGGCCTTCAGGTTCCTTAAAATTCAAAAGCCATCTAAGGGATGCATGATCAGTCCGGAGAAGAAATTTCCGTCCATAGAGGTAGTGATGGAAATGCTCTATAGATTTCACAATGGCTAGTAATTCTTTACGCGTGACACGATAATTTCTTTCTGGCTTACCCAAGCTCTTGCTGAAGTAAGCGATGACACACTCTTCGTTTCCATGCTTCTGAGAGAGCACGGCTCCTATTCCCTCATTACTAGGATCCGTATCCAAGATAAATTCCTTGTCAGTCCCGGGATAGGTCAAGACAGGGGACGTTTACAAAGCCTGTTTTAGACTATTGAAAGATTTCTCGCATTCTTCAGTCCAATTAAAGTTTGATCTAGCTTCAGTTAGTTTATGTAGGGGTCCTGCTATTGCAGAGAAATTCCTTACAAAACGACGGTAATAGGTGCAAAGTCCAAGGAAACTTCGGAGATCGTGTACTGTCTCTGCACGAGGCCAATCAACTACTGCCTAAGTTTTTTCTGGGTCAGTTTTAACTCCGTCCGCTGAGATTATGTGCCCAAGATAAGAAACTTCCTTTCGGAAGAATCTGCATTTCTTTGGACTTAGCTTGAGGTTAGCTTTTTGCAGTCTCTGGAATACTTTACGAATATTATTAAGATGTTCTTGAAATGTTCGTCCTACTATAATAATGTCATCAAGATAAACTAGGCAGGCTTCAGACGTAAGTCCACGCAATACTGTCTCCATTAACCGTTCGAATATGGCAGGGGCGTTACATAGTCCGAAAGGCATTACCTTAAATTGCCAGAGTCCTTGTCCGGTGGTGAAGGCTGTCTTTTCTTTATCTTCAGGTTGGATCTCGACTTGCCAGTATCCACTTTTCAAGTCTAATGTCGAGAACCATTGGCTTCCGTTCAAAGCATCCAGAGTGTCGTCCATCCGTGGTAGAGGATAACTATCCTTTATCGTAATCTCGTTTAACTTCCTGTAGTCAACACAGAAACGTGTCGACCCATCTTTCTTCTTAACAAGCACAATAGGCGAAGCCAAAGGTCCTGACGATTCTTCTATTATTCCGTTATCCACCATCTCTTTAACTAAGCGCCCCGCTTCCTCTTTCTTTGCAAGAGGCAAACGTCTTGGATATTGCTTGATTGGTGGATGATTACCTGTATTAATTCTATGCTGCGTCATATTGCAACGGCCGACATCAGAGTCACTAGTAGGAAACAAGTTCTGAAATTCTAGTAGCAATTCCTTCACTGCTGTTCGATGTTCTTCATGCAATTCAAGATTCTCCAAGATTCGCGGGAGACGTAGTGATTCGGAAAATTCTTGAGGACTCTCAACGATATCCACCACTGGCTCACACGTCGCAATAATAGCTCCTTTGTCGATGGTCTTGGGTTTATGGTCCAAATTCAGAACTCGAACGGGGATGGCTTCTTTTTTTAAATCAACGAGTGTGGCCGCCACAAGGACACCTTTCTGGGAAACTTGGCTAGGGAAGTTTGTTACGGCGTATCTGAATTTTCCAGAAGCTTCTGGGACTCCCTGGATAAGACATTCCATCTTGCTGGTATAATAGTTTTCTCTTTAGCCAATACAGAGCATAACTTTGAATCCTCTGCACTAGCTGAAAACAAAGGAATTTCCTCTCCTCCTGTCCGAATCTCGTTCTTCTCCAGGTCCACCATAAAGTTAAATTTTTGTAGAAAATCCAGGCCCAGAACACAGGGATCGGTCATGTCAGCTACGTACATTTTGAGTTGGAATTTTCTAGATCGGCATTCAATTGCTGCATCCAGTTTCCCGTGTATCTCCGGCTTTTCACCAGTAGAGGTATTTAAAGAAATGTTAGGAGCCGTGTAAATAAAATTCCTCTTCAATTTCTGGGCCAAGTCTGTCCTTACGAGAGTGACATTGGCGCCGGTGTCCACCAACATCAAACAAGGGATACCGCAAATAGATCCTTCCAAGTAGAGTCCATTTCTTCCTCCGCAAAGTGCGGAAACTTTTAGTCCTTCTTCAGGGGCTTTATTGAGAAAAGGCAGCCTTCGCCCCGTAAGACGGCCATACATTAGTTTTCCTGGTTGGGAGAAATTGTCTGGCACTCCCTCTGTACGTGCCTCCTTTTTGTTACACTTCCAGCAAGTCACGTTCGGATTTCGTCGAGGAGTGTTCCTCTTCCCAGCAACATGACCGTTTAGTAATTTTTCCAAAGTTTTCAATAAACAGTCGAATTCTTCATCTTTTTCTTTCCCAGTATCATCCTCTACCTCTATCGATCTTACATTTCGGGATGTTTTGGAAACAGTTTTCGCAGCCTCATACTTCATGCTATATCCCAAGGCTGATTTCAAGTCTTTGGCATTCATCAACCTTGTTGCGTGCTGAGTATCTTCATCTCTGATAGCGTCGACAAAGTACTGGGCTGTTAGGCTGTCTCGGACATCCTGAGGGCACTCGGTGTAGGCCAGGCTCATTAGTCGCTCCACATCGGCGGCTAATACTTGAAGGCTTTCTCCTGGCTTCTGCCGTCTCGTCTTCAATTCAGTTCTATAAAACTGGGTAAGGTGACTATCTCGAAATCGGGCTTCTAGAGCGTTCTTGATGGTCGTAAG
The DNA here is from genome assembly GCA_013235015.1 of Araneus ventricosus. Taxonomy (NCBI): domain Eukaryota; kingdom Metazoa; phylum Arthropoda; class Arachnida; order Araneae; family Araneidae; genus Araneus; species Araneus ventricosus. The sequence goes on from BGPR01011946.1 coordinate 37,329, forward strand.
GTCCGTCAACTTATCAGAAGGTATTCCCTGAAGAACCTTCGCCGCTGATCCTCGGAGAGAGGAAACAAGTTGACTGGCTTTCACACGATTATTCCATCCGTTCGCAGAGCTCACAACGTCAAACTGAGTTTTGAAAACAGTCCAAGACGTTTGTCCGTCGAATGTCAGGGATTTGACCGTTGGTCTGGAATACGTGAGGTCTGGATTTGCCGGGAAATTGATTGGTCTGTCCTCGAGTTCACAGAGCCTCTTCTCTAGGTCGCCGATCTTCACTTGAACTTTTTCTTTGACTTCCTCTACCTTTCCTTGTACTTTGTCTTCCACTTTCTCGATCTTCCTTTCAACCTCGCCCTTTACCTCTCCAATCTCTCTTTTCACGCTTTGGACATCTTCTTCTATTTTCTCTATGCAACTGTTGACATGATCTTTAATTTCTCCGACTTTACTTTCGATGTGTGATTGGATCTGGTTCTTCATTTATTCTTGTCCTTTTCTCATTTCTTCTTGTCCTTTCCTCATTTCCTCTTGTCCTTTCTCCATTCTATCCTTCATTTCCTCTTTTCCTTTCTCCATTCTATCCTTCATTTCTTCTTGTCCTTTCTCCATAGATTTCTTCATCTCGGCTAGCAGAGCAAGTAGATCAGCGTTCCCAGCCATCATTGTCTGAGATCTCGTTTTCACCATACACAATTATCCCACTTCTGGACATCAGTGTTGCAAAATGTCTTACTGTGGGTGTATGGTGTAAACAATCCAACACGCAGGATAATGGAGAATGAAGATTTATTTACAAATATGCAGGGAAACACGTAGCACAGGTACAGGAAACAATAGTTCTTGCACAGATTACCAATGCAAACAGACAACAATTCGCAGGTAATAAAAGTTCAGCACTTTGTTATCTAACAACACAAACAGTCAGCAAATAACTAATAACTAGTAGACCATAACTGCACCTTCAATAGCGCTCAGCTCACCAGCTCGCACTGCGGGTAGAACTCCAAAGGCATTCTTGCTCCAAGGCGATCCCAGTCGATAAAAGACGCTCCTTTTATCTAGGCGCCGTCCTTAAATATTCTCTCCAACAGGCCGTGATGTCATATGGTGTTTTCTCGTGTATTCCCTTTCCTAGTAGAAATATCGAGAAAAGGGTTGCATTTTCGGGTATCATCTATTTGTCGCTAAGGTCGCCAAATTTGTCGCCAAGGTCAGGGTGCCATAACTGTCGCTGAGGTCACTCCATGCTTAACCTTGTAAAACTCTCTTCCCAACCATAAGACTCGCATTGCTGGGAAGCGACTTTCCATGCTTGTAACATTATACAGCTAAATTTTCTACAATATCGTTTTAAGCGTTTAGAATTTTTGATAATTTTTGTTATGTGAAATTTTAAAAAAGTATGGTTTGGTGGACGCTACGAAACTAGAACTGGTAGTTAAGCACAGTATTAACTAAAATAATCTAATGCATGCCTGTTGAAAAGTAATTTCTCTTTCCCTTTTATAATTGGAGCTTACTTGAGATAGAACATGGGTCCCCAACCTTTATTCCTCGCGTACCCCTTCATTAATCTTTATATTTTCGTGTACCCCCTACTGTCATTCCTCCCCACCACCACCAACCATCCGTATATGCAGAGAACTTTTTTTGCGAATATAGATGGCGCCATGGCTCTTGAGTTTCTTTAAAAAATTTGCTGATTACCTATTTTAACGGAAAGTTCGCGTGATATTGTGATAGCGTGAGGACATTTTTTCACTTTTCTGAGCATGGGGCAAGTTTATTTTTATGGTGGATGTTATTATTTACAGCCAGACGGCTAATATTTTTAAATCAAACTCATTAGAGTTTTTATGTTTGTGCTTTCCTTTTTCCTTTAAAATAATGCTTTTTAGATGTACAGATCTCCTTTCTTTTGTTGGGAAATTTCGGTCTAAGAGAAGCTATATTTGGCATAATGCAAGCTTCTTACAGAAAAATTTCCTAAATATTTTAAATCCATTTCGAATAAAGTCCTTAGCCCTTGATAAAATAGACTAGAATGGATTCCTTGGTTGTTTAATTCGATTCCCCTTGAGTTTTTCGGCTTTCTTTGAATGATTTTGATTTCTATTTTTGTTTGTATGCAGCTGCAATTGCGCACTACTTAAACATTGTATAAATTTTATTGTGTAAATTTTGTTGATTTTGTTTAAAGTTTAAGTTAAATTCATTATTTTTTCAATTTATTCTACTTTTCTTAGTTGATTATTTTTAAGCTTTATTGAAGAGGTATATTTTGTAAATAGCAAGGAAAGAGGAAACACAAATCTGCAACTTTTTTTCAATTCCTTATGTTTTCTAATTTCCGCCATTACCAACTCTGATTTCGCGTATCCCCAGGGGTACAAGTACCACAGGTTGGGAACTTCTGATCTAGAACACTGTCTCATACCCCCATGCCTGCAACCATTAAGGCCTACTTGATCTGAAACAAATTTCTGTGCTGATACTGGATATCATTCGTGTGCAGGGATTGCGCCAGTGGGGTGTCCGGGCGCGCAGAGCTCCCCTGTCGGAGATGCAGTGCTCCCCCGTCGAGGCAATTTTTACTCCATTCACTCAACGGGCTCGCTAATCAGTACAGGGGTATCCCACCTTTATTCCCTTGATTAGTCTTTATATTTTCGCGCACTCCCTACTGTCATATCTGTATAGTGTCAGCAGTGGCGGCTCGTGAGCTCAGAAACGAGGAGGGCTGCAAGATAATATTTATCAGGAGAATAAAATTTTAAAAAGCTACTTTATATTTCAATACGTCAAATTTTTTAATTTCAAAGCCAGATATGAAATTTCCTGTTTCTCAAACAAATTAAATAACCAGCATATGGCATTTACTACTAGTTTTACCAACAGAAAGTCAAGTGAATGTTGATGTAACGATTATGCTGACGAAAAAAATCAAAGCTCCACATACACACTTCCCTCCTCGCCCACTTCACTCGCTAACACTCTTCAAAAATGAATATCTTCTTCAAAAGAAATCTAGCCTTCTTTCGACAGAAAGCAAATAATCAATCAACCATATGTGTTTCTGTTGACGCAACACAAACCGAAACTAAAACCCATAAACAGCGAATGAATGAGATTACCACTCTCCGTGGAAATGAGAAAAAAAGAAAAATATATTAAAAAGAGCATCTTTTCCTCGTTCAGGTTGTCTCCGTGCGCGATCAGAGCTGCTTGATCTTGCAGCCCATAGCCAGTCTAAGGTAAAGGCAGAAAGGGTTGTTTTTTTCCCTCCGGAGTTTCTGCGCTGTGAATGGAGATCGAAGGGGTAGAGTATTTTGCAGCCCAGACCGCGTCTATCTTCGTTTGTATTCATTTTATGCCTTTTTTTCATTTTTTATTACTTTTTTGCAGTCATTGAACTCTGAGAGTGAAACAGTTAGCAAATAAGATTAAAAACAAAAAATACAAGCTTACAAAATAATTTCAGGGGATGCTGCAACTCTAATGGACGAGCCGCCACTGACTGTCAGTATATACATATAATAGATTATTAGTCAGGGGTGTAGTGGAGCCGGAACGCCATTCCGGCACTGCTTTTTTTACGAGAAATAAACAAGAAAAAGTTGCGAAGACTTCCTTAAAACGGCACGCTTTTTGTCACCCAGGTAAGAGCGTCCCGGGCCTGATTATTTTGCGACTAGACCACTGATGTGATCACTCTGTTTAAGATGTCAGAATCAATTCTGGACACCTCCTGTCTGGAGGAATATTATATCTGATGACATGAATAACACAGAAGTCTTTGATCCATCTCAAATAAAACTCTACCGAAAGTCTTTAGTTCAATATTGAGCATGATAAGAAAGTGCCGAAAGAGCACTGTACAGGTATACAAATACCCAAGTTACAAATACTTTAATGGGAATGTAATTAGGGATGTATTGAATATGCAGTATTCAGACTTTTTTGCCGAATATTATATTCGGCCGAATAAATTCAGGGTAATAATTTTTTAAACTGTGTTTTTAAATGTATTTATTAAAGAATATTGAAGAATTACATTTCAGTGCATTTATTAGAAAATCTCCTAACATTTACCCAATTTCAAGTTGCATTGTACATAAGTGTTTTTAATAATGTTGCATATCATTTATCATTGTAAATTAATTGAAACTGTGATGCAAGAACAATAATTGTTCATCATTTTCAGGAAGTCTGTTCTGTTTCATACAGATAATATTAAGAGCTCTCAGAGGCGGCCCAAGGTAATTTTATCAAAAGGGCAAGGCAAAATATGGTGCCTTCCCCCCGATCAAAGTATTTTTTAAATTCTATAATGTCTTTTCTCTAAATTTCAAACAAATATTTATTTAGAAATGTTCATGTTTTACTTGCATGTATAACTTAATATAACACTATGCTTAGAATTTTTAAACTTCAGATATACTTGAGATTATATAGTGGTTTCATTGAAACTGAAATAACATATTTAACAAATTGATTTTAAAAATATAAGACTTTATTTTAACACAGCTTTATAAATTCTGCTTAAAAATTCACTTTTCTTGCCTTTATATTTGGGAAATCTTTCAATATCTTGTCAATTTCAATGTTCTGTAAATGGTCCTGTTCAACTGACATGGTTTCTAAACCAACTAGTCCCTCCTGGTATATAGCGGATCGCAGATACGTTTCAAAAAAACTTATCTCGCTAGCAGTATCAGTTACTATCAGAGTCAGAAACACTGAAAGATTTGAAAAATTTTCAGCAAGCCTGTTCAAATTCAAGAGAGTTAGAATCTCCAAAGGGCTGATCACTTCTTTTGGTAGCAGAGTTTACATAACTCTTGGTGAAAGTATAAACATTCTACTGCATGATGATCCTCGTCAATCAATGCCAAATGAAGGTCTTTGCACATGCTTAAGATTTCATCCTGTTTCTATTTCTTCATGTTAGATAAAAATCCAATTTTTTCATTTACAGCGTTTAGTTGCTCGAAGCGTTCCTACGAACGAATAGTTGGTTCCGACGTCTAGAATATAAAAATTAAATCTTTGCTTGAATATTCTTTCTTGACTTAGAGCAGGTTCCTCTTGATAATTACAAACAAATTACTTATTTTTTCCGTGATCGAACTTCTAACACTTGAGAAAATTCTGCTTCAATCTCAAGATTTTCACTGAGGCCACGTGCATCAACCAGATTCTGTTGAAACCCTTCGTCTGATCTCAGTTTTTTTTACCACAACTTGCCTTGTTTTATCAATCATTTTTACTGCACTTGAAATATCTATGCCTTCACTTTTACTTGTGACATTGAACCTGAAGATAACTGAATGCCAACACTAGCAACAAATTTATAACCTTTCATTTTCTTCACCAAATTTTAAACAAGTTTCTTGCATCAGTTCTTTCATCTAGCGATAACTCCAGAAGAGCTTGATATGTTTCCCGAAATAGATATCTAATTGTAATTAGAAAACCAGTAAGGCTTTCCCACTCTTTGACCTAAGGACTTGACAGATAGACCGGGCACGTGTTTCTTTAAGATTGTCTAAAGATGAGTTGAGGATGCAAAGAGGTTGTATATTTGCTGTAAAATACCGAAGTCTCCCACAGCTTAAAGACAGGATTGTGCAGTATCACTAAGAGTTAAGCACAAGAATGGGTTGATCATAGAACATAAAACGCCCTTAAGTTGAAGTTCAGAATTGTGCTTCGGACACCTGAGTTTTCCGCCCTCGTATTGGGCGCATTACCATAGATTTGGCCACGCATTTTTTAGAGGAATTTTAGCTGTACTAAAAGTATTTCTGTTAAAGCATCAGTGGTAGGAACCTAATGCAAAGTTCTTCAATAAAAGGTCCAAAAGAAGAAGATACCAGTTCTCATCTGGGGACTGAAAGATTTCGAACAATTTTTAGAACTATCAGTCATGGTTACCCTTAACACCATAATTCTCCACGAGGTGTCACGAAGCTTCTAGAAATTTATTTACCATACTTTACAGCGACAACATATTTGGTGAATGATGGGAGGTTTCAGCACGCCTAACATGTCTTCATATTATTATTCAGGATAAGGGGAGTCACCAGTCGGGGCCGTCCCGACAAGTATTCATTCTCTCTAGGAGCCCTGCACCAGTACGAAAGGGAAATTACTTGACATTTTTCAAGAGCTCTCATGCCTATTAAACCATTTTTTCCCCTTCACACTATCATTTTGGCACCACACTGGAATTGGGGCCACGGGCAGTTGCCTGGGCCGCATCTGCGAGCTGCAGAAAATAAATGCCCATCATATACTGTGCTTACAGGGGCTGAAAGATTTTTTTTTTGCTAAATTTGCAAGTCTTGGAAATTATTCTTTTTTCATAAAAATAATTATTTACTTCTAATAACTTTTATTTATCCACTGAATTTTATATTGTGTTTGTCATTACCATGTTCTACAGTAGTGACTTTTTGAAAATTTCTGTTTATCAAGTCCAAAATGATGAGGGTTTCTCACTTTTCATAACTGGAATTAAGATATTTAAAATGTTACAAAAATTACATCAAGGTACTGCATGTTCTCGGATTCCGAAACTCTCCGCGCTTTTGCGCAGTCGGAGTTATTTTTACCAAAACAGGGGAAAAGTGAAGAATGGAGGGAGAGATGTTTAAAATTTACTTAGCTTGATCTAACGAAGAACTCCGGAGATGCGCTCATCTTACTCATTGCCTAACACTCCTCTTTCCGGTGTAAAATATCCAAAAGTTCTAGTCTCTGGATATTGAAACGATCAGTATTAATACTTTTTAAAATGTGCAAATAATAAAAAATCAACTTTTTTCATTTAGAATTTGATCAATATTTTATTTAAAATCAAAAGTAAAATGTTTTTAAAAAGTAGAAATTAGGCTCCCGATTATTCAATATGAAAGTTGGCCGAATATTCGGCTATTTCTTACATACCTATACGAAATAACTGTTCTTCAATTTTGTTAAAGAATCTGCCTTGAAACTATTAAAAAATATCAATGCACAGAAATATTTTTATCTTAATTATTATGAAACAAGTGCTAAAATGCCAAGTTCATTTCAAAAACAAATTATGAAAAATTCAAAGCAATATTTATAATTAATCTTAATTCTGAAGTCGTATTTAGAAAGAAGATTTAATCCCGAAAATTTTGTGCTATTTGATTTTTCTTGATATAGAAAAAATTAAAATTTTTGGAAAATTATGTACATTTCTATCTTTATCCACCTATAATGTTTTAGAACAGAGCTAAATTACTATTCAAGTCTAAAAACTATTATTGTGTTTGAGATTGGCTTACAAAGTATAGGTAGAAAATTCTTTATCAAAATAGCACCAGTACAATGGCCTATGTCTGTCACAATAATAGGCATTATGACTGAGAAAATCTAATGTCTGATTTTGAAACTTAAGATACTGAACATTTAATTTTGAGTTTTATTAGAAATATCACACTTCTAGGTACTTCCTATGTTGATTGACGCCTATGGAAAAGAAGAAACAGAAAGTTGGAAATATTATCCAGACACGAGTGTATAAGTGTAGATAGCATAAATTTCTAGGCTCTTCAGATGTTAACAGAAGCCTATGAGAAAGAAATAACAGAAGGGGGGGGGGGAATTGTGCATGCATACGGCACATACAAGTGCTTACATGTAGATACTACAAATCTTAAAGATTGTCATTGAAATATTTGATGAAAACATTGTGCACAGTCAACAAATTATCCATGCTAGCAGATGTTTGAAAATCAATAGAATCCTGTTTCAAGTGCATTTACCACAAGACAGTGTTCATGAGTTTTTGGTATTGTATTGTATAGCTAAAAATACTATACAAACTTAAAAGAAGCTTGGGTCTGGATAGTCAACAAACCCATTAACATGAAAAGTATAGATATATAAATCCTAGGGGAAAAAAGACTGGTGATGAGACAATGTTTTCTCTATGATTCTCAGTCCCCAAATCAGTTTATTGAATGGAAATCAAGAACAAATCGAAAGGAGCAAAATTGATCGGAAAAAAGTTAGGGCAAATGACATTCAAGATGATTTTAATGGTGGTGATTAATTACAAATCTTGCTATTTATTATGAATTCATCTCACAGCATTAAACTGGGAGAAAAGAAATCTGGTATAAAAATTCTGAATCGTCATGGTGTTAAAAGGAAGTGTTCTAAAAAATGGGAAAGAAGTGAGCGTTACATGATATGTTCCTTGCACATCATATTTTCTAATGGCAAAAGAAAGAATATCTACAATTAATGGTATAACTCCTAAACACCCAACACACTCATGTGACCTAGTACCAGGAGTTTTCTATTTGTTCCCAAAGCATTAAAAAAAGAAAGAAACGAAAAAAAAGGCTACATTTCTTGAAACATGAGAAGATCAAACTCAATTAGGTTTGAGAGCTGATGACACGTTGAGGTAATGCATTCGGGTAATATTTTCAACAGCTGTGGAATCATTATAGTAAATGTTTAAAATGCTGAAAATTGCCTTCATAGAAGGAAAATTCTATGAAGGCAACATAGCTTAAACTTATACAAATTCAATAATTAGGAATAGAACTTAAATCTGTCTTAGATTACAAAAATGCAACTACATCATTTTTCGGATTTGCCAGTACTTTTAAATAGTTTATATTTTCGTCACCAAAGCTTCTTTCTGATCTTGTGGCAACTTTTGAATTCTCAACGGATTTTCTTATAGTTTTATCAAATATCTCAATTTCTCATTTTTCTTTTTGTAGCAATCAACTTAATTACTAATTGCTTTAATTTGTTATGTAATTTCTTTTGATGTTTATTAAATTGTAACTCACTTTTTATTCACGGAACTATATGCTCGCCATTTTTAAAGGCGGAAGCTTTTGTGTGTAAACTGGTCTGAGTGTCACCTGGCTGGAGTGTTTCCTTTGTCTAGTATATAACTTTTTAAAATATTGAACATAACGGTCGCACCCTGGAGGTTTCGAGTTCCGATAATTTGCATTATTCGGTTCTCATCCTCTTAGGCGAGCTGACGGGCATAAAATAAAATCTGTTGGATGATACAGTACAAATCTACAAAGGATGACAAGCAAGATATAATTTTAAAGGCCATTTTTGGAAGGAAGGCAATGAGTTGAGAGAATCGACTATCCCTTATCCTGGACTACTTCACAACGACGTTGTTACAGTGGTATGCAGAATGAGATAAAAGAGGTAATCCTCTGAATCAACGGCGTGCAGCTGAGTGATAAATTTACGATTAAAATTCGTCGAAACCAGTTCATGAATTATTCTGCAATAAAAAATGTGCATTTTTACCAAATTTTGCATATTTCGCTTCTTGTCATTCCAAGAACACTAGTTCAGCGCAAA
>BGPR01011947.1:9489-46709 GCA_013235015.1 Araneus ventricosus
CCCTAGGCGGAAGCCTCCCCCGAGAGGTGAAAACTTTTTTCGGTTCCGATATCCTGAGGTCAAAGTGATTTGACCAAAGTTTCAAAACTTATATAAATTTTTCCTCATTTGCTATTTTTTTCGGTCTAATCTGCAATGGACTACATTCAATGTAGATACTAATCTTTCGGACGTCACTGATCTTCCGACTAAAAGATAAATATTTTTGGCAACAGAAAACAGACGCTGCTTGCTAGACAAAAAATTTATTAGTATATTTTTTTTTGCAGGAAATTAATCCATTGACCAACATTTATCTGTTCATAAAGAGGCTTAGTAATCCCAACCAACAACGCCTCAATTGAGGGAAGTGGTTATCGGTGATTGGCCTAAGATTGATGAAATTAAAAGCTTATAACTTGGTAACTTTAGTCTAGTCGAACGGAAATCGGTCCTATCTTCATACGTACTGTTTCCGGTTTTGATTTCAAAAAATAACTGGTTTAAACTAGCAAAAAAATGGCTCGAAATAATAACGGTATAACTGAAACTAAAGAAACACAGGGGAGTGGTTTCCCCCTAAACTTTCGTATACTCAAAATTTTTTCTCAAAAATTTATCATTGTCCCTCCCCCCCTGCGTGGAGTAAAAAATTGGACCTACTGTAACTGCTATAATGCAATGACTCAGCAGAAGGATTTTCATGCAAATTATAGTGATTGTAAAATATATAGGTGAAAAATCATATTCAAAGAGATGCCTACGTATTAAAATCTAATCAATATCCATTTTCTATCATTACTTCTAAAGCTCTCAATGCGAGGCGTGAGAGCGAAAAGAAAACAGGAGAGATAAAACGAATCTTTCACGCACTCCACTCTGCAGGCTCAAGGACAAAGTGACGTAATCCTTCACGGTGCCACAGAGATTGCTACAAGTACGCATTCTTATAGAGAAGAGGGTTTAGAAAAAAATTATTAAGTGCAATTTGAATGCCTTTTTTTAACCGATTGAAACGAAATCTGGGGCACAAATCATCTAATGCTTAGCAACCGTCAGTCCAATTTTTTATTTATCTAAGCCAAAAGTTTTGAGATATAATCTTACAAGTATGCGATTTTACAGTCCGACAGACCATAAACTCCTTTCACGATTTGGAATCCAATCTTCGATAGTGACCACATTCATGATGATAAAACTGTCCAAATCTTATCCATCTAGCTATTCAAGTTTTTTTGAGTTATATTGTTCACATGAACGCGACATACAGATAGACTTCCGTCAGACGGATTTTATCCAAAATTTGATGGAAACCAGCAATACGTAACTGGAACGGAAGTACATGACCCCCGGAGAGGTGGAAACTTTTCGGTTCCGATATCTTTGAGGTCAAAGAAGTATTTGACCAAAGTTTCAAAACTATATAAATTTTTCCCCCTATTTGCCATTTTTCGGTCTAATTGCAATGGACTACATTGAATGTAGATACTAATCTTTCGGACAACACAGATCTTCGGACTAAAAGATAAATATTTTTTGGCTACAGAAAACAGACGCCGTTTGCAGACAAAAATATTTATTAGTATAGTTTTTTGCAGGAAATCAATCCATTGACCAACATTTATCTGTTCATAAAGAGTGTTTCAGTAATCCCCCAACCAACAAACGCTTCAATTGAGGAAGTGGTTGTCGGTGATTGGCCTAAGATGATGAAATTCAAAGCTTTATAACTTGCTAACTTTTAGTCTAGTCGAACGTGAAATCGGTCCTATCTTCCGACACGTTTCTTTTTCCGGTTTTTGGATTTCAAAAAATAACCGGTTTAAACCAGGGCAAAAAAATGGCCGAAAAATAACGGTTAACCGAAACTAAAGAAACCAATGGGAGTGGCTTCCCCTAAACTTTCTCGTATACTCAAAATTCTTTCTCAAAAAATTTATCATTGTCCCTCCCCCTGCGTGGATAAAAAATTCGGACCTACTGTAACTCATAATGCAATGACTAGCAGAAGGATTTTCATTGTAGATTATAGTGATTGTAAAATATATAGGTGAAGAATCATATTCAAAGAGATGCCTATGTATTAAAACTTAGCAATATTTATTTTCTATCACACTCTAGCAAGCTCCGCTAATGCGAGGGCGTGAGTGAGCGAAAACAAAACAGGAGATAAAACGAATCTTTCACACACTTCCACTCTTGCCGGCTCAAGGACAAAGTGACGTAATCCTTCCGCATGCACAGAGATTGCTACAAGTACGCTTTCTTATGGAGAAGAGGATTAGAAAAAATTATTATGCAATTTGAATGCCTTTTTTTAACCGATTGAAACGAAATTTGGGCACAAATCCTTAATTAATGTTAGCAACCGTCATACCAATTTTTATTTATCTAAGCCAAAAGTTTTAGGAGATATAATTTTTACAAGTATGCGATTTTACAGTCCGACAGACCATAAACCCTTCGACGGATTTGGTCCAATCTTCGATACGGACCTACATTCATGATGATAAAACTGTGTACCAAATTTTATCCATCTAGCTATTCAAGTTTTTGAGTTATAGTGTTCACATGAACGCGGACAGACAGATAGACTTCCCGAAGACGGATTTTGTCCAAAATTTGATGGAAACCTACAAATTGTGCGTAAAGATCACACACCAAATTTCATCCCTGTATCTCTAATAGTTTTCGAGTTATCGTGTTCACAGATTGATAGACATAATTCCAAAATTGTGTTTTTCGGACTCAGGGAGGTCTAAAACTTGGAGATTCTTCAAAATCTCGAGTTCTAATTTTTTGACGATTACAATACTTTCTCTTCGTATACGAGAAAGCAAAAATGGTAGGTTCTTCCCATTCCTAATACCTGGTCATGAGAGACAATTCCCATCGTGAAAGGATGAAACATAAGAATTCCAGAGAAAGGAATGAAAGAAAACTCTTGAATTTACCGGAATGTTTCATGGAACAAATTACAAGAACTGCAGCAGTAACTTTTGGCATAGGCTTCACCATCGACTGTGATGATTGTGAAATACCCCCTAATAATCTTTTTCCATTGAGAATAATATATACAGTCGGACCTCTATTTAACTAAGTCGCTAAATCCCGAAAAAAAGTTCGTTATATGGAAAATTCGTTAAATAGAGATTCACCTTTTAAAATACTTTAAACTACTCAAAACAGATTTTAAATTCATAAACACTAAATATTATTAAAAAAGTAATTAATCACGCCTTTATTTTGTAAATTAATATCTATTTGTTTTATATATTTTACCCATCAAAAAGAAATCTGCAAGGAAAACAAGAATAAAATAAACCTTTGTCCGGGAATACACTGTATTTTCAATTTAAAAAATAATTTTATATCAAAATTAATGAATTTTAGCATTTCATCATACGAAGGTTTGTTTGATTTCTGCATCATGATCATTTCCATCGTCATCATCTTCGTCTTCATCGCAATTCATTGCTGTATTGTTTTTATTTTTCACACTGTCCACTTCAAAACTGCCTCATCCACATCTTCATAGACACATGCTTTTAAACGTTTTGAACAAGAATTCGATGAATCATAATTTTGTATCTTATCACGATTTTTTTTATTATGGTTGATAAGCTGTTTGGAGGAATATCAAATTTTAAGGCAATATCCTTTTTTTTCACGCCTTTATCCACCTCATGAAGAATTAAATTTTCTTCTTTGATGCTCAAACACTTTCGCTTTGACATTTTCCAGCTTCAAGGTCATCGATCACCATAAAATGTGTTAAAAGAAAGAATAAGTTTGAAATGTTTAGAAATATTTTGAGAAATAGGGAGAAAAAAAAATTGGATCACAAGAAAAAGTTCGTTAAATAGAGAGTTCACTTCGTTATTTGGAGGTTATTTTACGAAGAAATTAGCAAAATGTTCTTGGTTCCAAGAAAAAGTTCGCAAAATAGAGAAATTCGCAAAACAGAGGTTCGTTAAATAGAGGCCCGACTGTATTACTTCATTTGCTTCCATCAAAAAAGAGAGAAAGATTCACAATCTCTCATGTCATCAACCACAGCCAGAGAAACAGAATTTCATTCCTTGTGCCTCACGAAAGCAAGTGTCACTGCAATCGGAATTTCCTCATCCTGCATAAAAGACAGCAGATCTCTCAAAAGAATCTTTTCCTTTGATCGAAGTGGTTGTCACTACTCGCTAATGATAGAGGCCACCCGACCTTGAAGTAGCGCTTGCGCAACGGAAATTAAATAGTGAATTTGCCAATGACTACAACGGCTGGTGATAACAGATATTTATGAAATTCAAAACAAATTAATTTTAAAATTATCTGAATGGATTTGTGGTTTCTTTGCATCCACTTGATATAAATGCAAAATAAACAAAAACGCTAAATTATTCCTACACTTCCGCATCATTCAGCTTATCCTTATTATTCTAGGCTTTGATGATTTAAACAATATTTTTAAAAGATGAATCCTTCTAGCTTAAATGTAATATCGCTGCATTAAATAAATGAAAATCGTAATAAAATAACATGGGTTGTTTTAATGATGATAAAGCAAGCATGCCAAATTCAAAAACTAAATCTCTCTGAATAGGCAAGGTTTAAATTTGAATGCCAATCAACCACAGGATGTGAAACTACTTCAATTTATATAGAAACATAGGTTTATTTCATAATGCTCAGTATAAAAAAAAAAATCTTGTTCGAAAGCAGGAAGGCGAAAGTCGAATTATTTGCCCGGAGATAGAAGGAAAAGAAAATCCCCCATACACACACACACACACCATTTCCATCGCTAATTTCGTATGGTTTGAAAATTTAAGGATGAAACAGGGTAGAAGAAATTCTAAAAAAATTTCAACAAAATCCGATCCTCGATAGTGCTTATGAAAAACAATTTTGTTTTTCTCATCGATGACAAAAAACGTACAACAATTAGTATAGGGATGAGGAAAACATACCGGTTTAAACCGAAAACCGGACATTTTTTGTTTGTTTGCTTCGGTTAACCGGTTATTTTTTTGCTCTGGTTTGAAACGGTTATTCTTTTTAAATCCAAAAACCGGGTCGGAAGATAGACTCGATTTTAGGTTCGATAGACTAAAATTTACCAAGTTTTAAAGCTTTGAATGTCATCATCATAGGCCAATACCCGACAACCGCTTCCTCGAGGCGTCTGTTCGTTTCCAGATTACTGAAAGGGTCTTTATGAACAGATAAATATTGGCCAATGAATTGATTTCCTGCAGAAACAATTCTAATAGAAATTTTGTCTGCAAACGGCGTCTGTTTTTCTTAGCCAAAAAATATTTATCTTTAGTCGGAAGTTCTGTGGCGTCCGAAAGATTAGTATCTGCGATGAAGGATGTTGTTTCCGATTAGAGGTGTCGACTCACGGATCAACTCATTACTAAAAGAGTTTTTATGAGCAGTTGAGATGATAAATATTGGCCAGTGAATTAATTTCTTGTGAGAACAATGTTAATAAAAATTTTTGTCTATAATACTTACTTATTGCAATAATTACTCATTTATTATTATTACATATTGTATTAATTACTTATTTATAATCATTACATTAATTAATTATTGTATTAATACATACTTACTTATTGTATGTTATAATAAATAATAAATTCTGTCCATAAATGTTGCTTTAAAAAAAAAACGAAAACCGGCTTATTCAAAAACCGGTTATTCTGAGTGGTTTTAACCGCCAGGTTAAACCGGAGGTGAAAAAAGACGGTTTTTTTGCAATAACAGACAACTCTAAAATAGGATCATGTTTTTGCGTTCTAACGCTGAAACTTCGATCTTTTGTCGATCAAGAAGTATATATAGGTATTGTCAAACACTCGAAATCTGCATAAATACAGAAAGGGTATTTTAACATTTTTGATATGATGTGAATTTTAAAATGTTATTATTCAATGCAGGCATTTGCAATTTTTGAGGACTGTTTCGTAAACAAAACGCTTGGTGGGTATTAAGGTTATTTTCCATTTAAAACTTAAAAAAAAGAAACAGTTCTTACAGTAAAAACTACAGCTATTTTTCTTATGTAGTCATCTATTAAAATTTGCAATCAAAAATTAATGCTTCTTATACAGTAATAAATTAATTTCGTGTGATGAATTTCTCTTACTTAAGTAAATTGGAAAAATATTATTTTCGTATCCATAAACATTAATGTTTATTCCATTTTCTTCCTCAAATATCTCTATTTGACTAATCGCAACTGGAAATTTAGAAATTAGATATTTTCTGTAAGGTAGAATTATTTTTATCATATTTTGCTCGGAACATTTTTGCTAAAATACAGTAAAGAAAACACTTATCATCACAGTTGTTAATATTCAACATACATTTTTTTTTAATTTAAGAAATTTCGGAAGTTACAAAACAAGCACCATTCAATGGATTATAATAACCATTCTGAACATCTATAAACTCAATGATGACAATTATCCATCCGCTACCAAATTTTGTAAAACTTTCAATGGAAACTAAATTTTTTTCATACGCTTCATTTATATTTCTTCTTAAATCTAAATTTGAAAGTGATCTTTGAGACTATGATGAAAAATAAAAAAAAACTGTTCTTTAATATTGTCACAATTATCATATTTAAAAATATTAAATCCTATACATACAACAAATCTTATTCTATTAGCAGCGTTAGCGAGAAGATTGAAAATTTCCGTTCCGTCAAATAACGCAGATAATGGATCTAAATAGATCCCATGTAAGTCTTTTCGATAACTTTGCACAAAGTTTCTAAAGGTTTGATCCTTTAACTAAAACATTTTATTCTTTTATATCACTTTTAATTAAGATTATACATATTAATCTCAACTGTATTTAGAAGCACGATCTATAGCCATATTGATTGCCTGTTGTAGATTATCTTTTAAGGTTATCGGCACGTTAAATCTATTTGTGACTCTATTAGTGGTTTCTCTGGAGAGGCACATATACTTGTTGCTTTGAAATTCCTTCATAGTTAGCGCATAACCACGACTCGTATGTATACTAAATTCGGGCATATTTGTACTAATATTACCACCAGTTGAGAGGTCGACATCAAATTTTGGATCGGAAGGTGGGGTAAGTTTTTCAATTATGACCATTTCAATAATACTGAAGTTTTACTTGAGAAGAAACTTCCCCTAAAAGAATGTTTTCATAGTCATTTAAGTGGAGAGGAATATCAGTTGAGGAATATCTTCATTCTACGAATGTGTGGAAGAAATTTAAACGTTACGTTTTTGGATATTATCTTAACCCTCTGATTCCTGAGACCATTGGAATAGAGAGACCTCAAAGCCCGAGTTTGTCTTTCAAAGATAATGGAAATTCACTTTCCCTCTCAAAAACCGCAATGGCAGCTAGCATTCTCCAAATTCTAAGAACCCCCTCCCCGTTACCCAAACTCTTCTGGGCAAGCCACTCTAACGAAGAAAGCGCTCGCTGCGGATTTGAAATCAATTACACTTAACGAAAGGAGGTGGAATATTCACAGCGATATTCGGACGTCCACAGTGTTTTGCTTAAAGGGACGACTGGGATGATCTCGTATTGATAGAGTTAAACTGTATTTATTTGTGGACTGTTTATGTTTACTGCTGGCAGATGTATTCAATAACTTTAGAGATATAACTTCGTATGTATCATTTAGAAGCTTTACAGTTCATATCAGCACCAGATTTAACATGGAGTGCTGGTCTAAAAATAACAGATGCGGAACTTGAACTTTTAACACGCGATTGACGCTCGCTACGAAGAGTAAAGCGAAGACGCGCAAGGGGGGTGTTCGACACCCCGATTCGTTATTTCGCTATTTAAGCAAAACTAGCAACATTTTTATGCTATATCTGTTCCTAATGATTCATGAAAACAGTTTTAGTTACACAAGAACAAATTTTTAGGCGAAAAATTTAGTAAATAGTGCATTATATTAGTCAGCGCATTGCGAGCATATAAGAAAAGTATATTTCTTACATATACATTTTCAACATTTTTTATAGTAAAGAATCATCAATATAATAATCTTTATACAATTTGGAAAGGAAAATACTGCTTCTAATTTTCTTAGGTACACAGGAAACCATTTCTTTTTCAGAAATCCAAATAAGAATACTGATGGCCTTTATCTTTAGATCTAATAAATTTAGGACATATTACAATTTTATTTTTCAGTATACTTTCTACAATTTTAAGCTCTTCCTCCAATAGTTTGTGTGAAAGCGGATAACACATGCATCAGCTGACTACAGTTGCATTACGCTCAGAATAATATAACTTTTGCATCAATGTCTTGACATTTTCACTTGCACTATTATCCAGTATAAAAGTCTTGTACCCCCACAAATCCCCATTTTAGAGGTATAGAATGTTCATCAATCCACTTGTTTCTTCACTAAAACTTAAATAGCGGTACAACATTATTTTCCTGTCCATAATACGATCATACAATTGAACAAAGAAACCTGACGCGAGGACGCGCAAGGTGGTGTTTCACATCCCTTGTGGTGAATTCCAATAAAACCAGCGGAAGTGACCTCCCCTAAACTTTCTCGTATACTTCTCAAAAATTTGTCGTTTCCCCTCCCTCTGCGTGGATAAAAAATTCGAACCTACTGTAACCCAGAATACAACGAATATCAGAAGGTTTTTCATCGTAGATTATAGTGATTGTAAAATATTTAGTTGAAGAATCGTATTCAAAGAGATGTGTATGTATTAAAACTTGGCAATATTTATTTTCTATCACACTGCATCAAGCTCCGCTAATGAGAGGGCCTAAGAACTTTGTTGATGGAGCTCTCGTCCCATCAGAGGGGACTATCTCCGGTACGAGCAATCTGCGTAAGACATGACTTTACAGTATGATGCCGTGAACTGTAAAAATCAGAGCAAAGAATAGAGTGACGTGGTCGAAGGCAATCAGGTGCTGGAAATGAGAGTTCCTTAGGAGCTGGTTGCTTATGAAGTTTGCCGTGGAACCAATCAGGATGAGGCTGGAGAGCACAGTGGGTGGAGACATGAGGCTGCAGTTTGTCGAGACGAGAGAGGTGGAAACGCCAAGAGGGGGTTTTTAGTTTGAAGAAACTCAAAGTTGCAGGAGTAAATTAACTATTTCGAAGTCGTTTTTTGCTGATTTGATCTTTTCGCTAATTTCGATAAAATTTGGGAATCTGTTGAGTGCGTCATTAATTATTTTCAGAGCGTTAAAGTTTTTTTCAAAGTTGCGGAAGTTTTTCGGTTTGACTTGAGGGATGGGATTACTATCAGAAATCGTATTTGTTTTTTCCGTAATTTTAATATTGGTTTTGAGTTTCTAGGCATACGTAGGAGCTTTGTCAATTTTGATTACTGGGAATTTTGGGCAATCGCGCCACGAGGCAAGTTGTCCTTTTTCGTTGCAGTTTATGCAAGAAGGGTTTTCAATTATTGTTTTAATATCACAATTTCTGGTTTCATGAGAACCGTTGCATTTAATGCATCGGGGTTTGCGCTTGCAATTTCTTGCACTGTGATAGAAGTCCGAACAGTTAAAACACATTATAGCTCTTTGTTTTTTGCGGTAGGATTCTATGGTAACATTAAGTAGGTTAACTTTATTAATTTTGAAAATTTCCTCTACATTGGGGGTCTTTGCGAATTCTACAAGTACAATGGGGTGAAACGTTTTAAGATGGTAGTTGCGGAGGTGATTAATTCTTAGGACTTTATAATTTAGGCTCTCAAGTTCTTGCGTAATTTTTTCCCTACAGTGATTTGGGGGGACACCTGTGATAACTATTTTAATTGGTCTTTTGGTGGGTGCGTCAGAGAGCACGTATTCTTTCTCATTTTTATCAAGATATTCAATAATTTTGGTTCTTTCTTCACTTGATTTAGGAGAAATACTAATGTAACCGCGGACATAGTGATTTATGGTTTCGTTAAGTTATAATCTTCGGTGATTTTTAAATTAATAGCAGGGATAATTTCTTTAGGAGGTTCTAATGGTGCAGAACACTGCATTTCCTGATCATCGTTGTTCAAAAGAACGTTGAATTTATTCGCGGTTTTGATTGGTGATCTAAGTTCTATTATGCGCTGCTTGGCAGCCTTTCTGAGTGGGACGTTTTTAAATTCGCCTGTAGCTCCGTAGGTATAATTGAAATTAAGTACCTGTTGGTGTTCCACCATCTCAACATCCTTAGGCGTTTCATGATGCCTGACGCAGTCAGGAATTGGACATGGTCCTAGGGACATCAGTGCAGCTTCAGACTTTTCTATCTGCTTTTCGGCATCTGTGATAAAGGAGCGCCATCTAGTGACCCCTTCTTCACTTCCTTTTAATTTCTGAATGATGCGAAAATGCTCATTGTATTGTTGTATAATGCTTTGCTTGGCATCAATTGCCTCTTCATTCGATGTAATTTGACTACAAATTCGCTTTTCAAAGTTAGGCTGATCGCGGATGCTCTCAACCCATGATGCTGTGTATGGGCTGTGTGAAACATCCGCCGCAGGACCTGAGTTGCGACGTGGAGTTTCAGAGTTTTCGATAAGAGATCTCTGGGATAATGTATCGCCGCTAAGCGAGCTCCTAGAGCGTCCTCTCTCTTCCATGGCTGAGAGGAGAAAGCTAATGAGAGGGCGTGCGTGAGCGAAAAGAAAACAGGAGAAAATGACCTCGTTCACTATCGCTGAATAGCTTGCGCATGCGCGGAGATTACTTCCAGTACGCAAGTAAAAAAATTGAATATGCAATTTGAACAATTTTTTTAACCGATTAAAACGAAATTTGGGCACAAATCTATAATTAATGTTAGCAACCGCCATCCCAATTTTTATTTATCTATCCAAAGGGTTTAGGAGATATAATTTTTACAAGTATGCGATTATACAGTCCGATAGACCATCAACCCTTTGACGGATTTGGTCCAAACTTTGATACGGACCTGCATTCGTGATGATAAAACCGTGTACCGAATTTATCCATCTAGCTATTCAAATTTTTGAGTTATATTGCTCACATAACCGCGTACAGACTGGCTTAGAGGGATTTTGTTTAAAATTTGATAAAGACCTAAAAATTGTGTTTCAAGATCACATACCAAAGCTTAGCTTAAGCTTTTTAGCTTTCTTTGCTCTCTCTCTCTGCATTTTTATTATGTGTTAAACAGTATAACTAAATTTGGTTTTTGTAAAATGAAATTTAAAATAAATTCCCACGGTGCTTCCATGTGAAGCCCGAATGGGAGAAATTGGTCCAATTGGCTAAAGGTCGACGCTATGCTTGCGCTACGTCGCTGCTTGTCACGAGAAATCAAATAGAAACAAAAATAACTACTTGTACAATAACATAAGCATTTATAATATCCTTAATCCAAGGTTACTTAAAATCGTATTATCAGTTTATAAAACAGTAATGTCGGTTTTTCTTACGAGCAGTGGCGTACCTGCATAAAATGGCTCCCAGGGAAATTCCAAACTGCGTCCCCTCCCCCCGGAACTTTCTTTTGAAATGTGATCCTCATTTTCTTTTCGGAAACTTTATACCGGGGAGAGCAAAGATTAGAAGTGCAAATTCCGCCAGCGTAGTAACACATTGCTGAGGATAAAAGTACTTTCACATCTTTTCATACATTTTCTTGATGAGGCAAATATGTGCAAAGACAACACACCTATTTGTAAATCATTTACAAAAGATTTATCAAATTACATCTCAAAGTTTCGAAGGAATAATTTACAAAACGCAACTCGCCATCATCAGTTTTCAGATAAGAATGTTTCCTTTTCTTACTTTCGTTTTTTTTTTTTAAATCGGTGAAGGAGTTCTTCCTGGCATGCTCCAAAAAAACTGCAGACGATAACAACAACGAACATTGTTGGAAATTGGGTTTGAAAATATTCTCAAAAATTAATTCGAATTAAACAGAATGCCGTATGGGAATAAATCTGGTATCATTGAGAAGCTAATTATTTGAATTTTAAAATGATTTAAAAATGGCTTTTGTGCTATAATATGCTCCGAAGTTATTGCCAAAAAACGTTAAAATTTGAGCTAATATTTAATTAATTAAAATTCTAATTAAAATTTCAAAAAATCTTTAAATTAGTGAGCACCTACTACCCAAAATACAAACACCTTCCAAATTTCATGTTTCTAGTCCAAGTGGAAATTTGTTGATGAGTCAGTGAGTGACTTGCTCTTTTATAAAAATAGATTTAATTACGCATTTTTTTTTTTTAATTTCGCTCCATTTTCTCATAAAATTTGGTGCATTCTAACTTTAAACCTTTAAATATGGCTGAAGTAAGAAATTCAAAGTTGTTTGCAAGAAACTTTCTATATATTAGAAAAATATAAATTAAAGTACTTGACTAGTACTCGAAAAATAATATAAATCTCTTAATCCATTGAAAAAAACACACGTTCGAATAATAATGAAAAAAATCTTTATACTTATTACTTCTTTGCTCCTGGACATTATTACACATATAGACTTATTATGTCAGGAACTGAATTTCTTTTCTTTATGTAATTATTCTCGTTAGTTATTAAAGAAATCGCATTCATTTATCTTGATTTTAATGCCAATATGGAGTAATAATTTTTACTTGCAATTGCAAACTTTATATGGTCTTTTCTATCTCTCTTTCAATATCTAAGTTTGGCTATAATCTAGTTTTGGCAATCTGTGATGTCAAGCTAAGTGACGGTTTATATTAAAAATTTTGAATTCTGGTAAGGATAAGTAGAGACACTGATTATTTAATATTTAATGAAAAGTATGGGTATTTTATTGAATGATATACTTACTGTTTTTAGTGCAATATATTGTTTTATTACATATTTTTATCCTGAATTTTAGTCCTTTCTATATAGTTAAGTTTTATTGTTAGGGCTAGTGTATGATTTTTCTTTCTAAATTCTTTCATTTTAGGGTAAATTACCCTGTTGGTTTTTTCAACTACTTTAGTAACCGGGATGGTTTGTAGAGCAACATTAATTTAACCTGGCTAATGCTTGTCCACGGCCAAGCTGCTATATTAATTGTTGAAAACTCCATATACTTGGATTGCCTTTTTCAATACTTTTAATAACAGCAGAGTTTTTTATATGTTGACATATTAATGTTTAAACTTAATTTTTTGTTCATGGTATCTATAATATTTTTAATTCTTTCGATTTTGTTTTAAATTTGGTTGTTTTGTTAAAATAATGACTTTTTAGTATAGGATTTGGTTCTTGATATGTCTTGTTTACTTTGTTTCTGTATGATCATATATAATAATATACATATATTATTATTATATATATATATATATATCATATATAATAATATATATATAATATTATTATATATGATCATACAGAAACAAAGTAAACAAGACATATCAAGAAGTAAACTTTGTTTCTGTGTATGATCATATATAATAATTTATATATATATATATAACGCTTTTTCCCATGTTATCTTGTGAACACGATAACTGGAGTAATTTTGATCTAAATTTAACCAGCGTGGAATATGTTGTAAGGATAGTGAAAATCTCGGAGGAGTTCGTAGATAGGCTATCCAGCTCAAAGGGGGTGGAAATGGTGGGGCTAGAAATTTTCATTTTCCCATAATTCCTTTACGATTGAAGACAGAAAGAAAATTCAAATTAGGCGAATTATTGCCTGATCATAACAAAAACTTTTGTATTGACATTTTTTCGATAGCTACAATTGCTTAGATGTTATGATCTGAAAAGGGATTTTCCCTCCCTTCCCCTCCTTTCTCCCAACTTAAAATACCTTTTAACCTAAGTATGTTACCCCTTGTTGGAAAGTTCTCGTCATTTGCAGTCTCTTCGCCCTCGCTTTCATTCTTACATCTCCAATCCTTATGAGAATAGAGGGCGAAATATTCTGTTCCTTATTATTATTAGTAGAGACATATGTATAACGCTTTTGCCCGTCTTATCTTATAAACACGATAACTAGAGTAATTTTGATTAGATTTTAACTGGCAAGGGATATGTTGTAAATACGGTGAAAATCTCGACCGAGTTCGAAGATGCGCTAACCAGCTCAAAGGGGGGTTGAAATGGTGGGGGACTGAAAATTTCATTTTCATACAATTCCCTTACGATTGAAGATAGAAAGAAAATTCAAATTAGGCGAATTATTGCCTTATCACAACAAACAACTTTTGTATTGAAACTTTTTTGATAGCTACAATTGCTTAGAAGTTATGAGCTAAAAAGCCATTTTCAATCCCCTCCCTCAACTTGTCATTTCCCATAGCTCTGTTACGCCTAAAGAAAGAAAAAAAATTTCAATTAGGCGAAATATCACCTTATCATAAAGAACAACATTTATACTAAAAGTTTTTTGTCTGCTAAAATTGCTTATAAGTTATGAGCTGAAAAGCGATATTCAATACCCCCCCATTTATCATTTCCCCATAGCTCCTTTACGATTGAAGATAGAAAGAAAATTTCAATTAGGGGGATTATCACCTTATCATAACAAACTACTTTTAAATTGAAAGTTTTTTGACAGCAAGAATTACTTAGAAGTTATGAGTTCCTATTAGCCGCATTCACTTCCACTTTTTATAAGGTAAATAAGTTGATATACCTGGCTTTGCTCCGGATTAAAATGTTTTCATGTTTAATATTTTAATGTAAAAATTACTATTGTATAAATATTATAATACACAAATTCTTTTTCTGATCTGAAACGTTTTTAATTAAAATGAGAATATCAATTAAACCAGGTGATTTTTAAAAACATCCGTTTTCTCCATACATTATTATTTTCTATATAGGTACTTCAAATTTTGTTGACAGTTACTAAAGTAATTGAAAGGTTTGAATTAATATTTTGAAACAATTAAATTTACTAGTTAATTATTCATTAATTTAAAGCATGAAAATAAATCAATAGTTGGTCCCGATATAAATTGTTAATCGTGTACTTTTAAAATTTTCTTTTAGCATTCTTCCTTATGGAAACAGTTCTTCGTATTATTCTTGTTCGTCAACAAGAATATTGTTGGGAATTCAGTTAAAAATTAATTTTGAAAAAAATATTAAAATGAGAGAAACAAATTTATGGAAATGAAAGATATCTCGGAAAAACGCCTTGCTTAATTTTTAATTAAGTGAAATTTTAAGCAACTTTCAGGCTTTGAAAAGTTCAAGGTGAACTTTCTCTTTTCTTAAATAAAAAGTGTGCAAAGTTTGGTTGAAATCAGTCCAGTGGTTTAGGAGGAGATGTGGAACATATATACATAGCCCCAATGACTTTTATTTAAATTAAGATAATTATAAGATTAAGATTGCTGGCAAATAGCTGCTGTTGCTGAAAACGTTTTCGCAATTAATTATTTAATTTTAATTAAGTAATTAGTTAATTTTAATTAATCAAACAGTTAATTTTAATAGTTAATTTGGTAATTAGTTAACTTGTCAGATTACTTTAATTTGATATTTAACTAAATATGACGGGACCATGATTTCTTTAATAAAAATTCAATATAAAATATTTAAAAACGATAGATATTCAAATAAGAGTGCCTTTTATCTTTTTTGATATTGAAATATATCTCCGTAACTTAAAAATTGTTTTGGGATTTTCTGCCTGAGTAAATGTCTACCTAACCGTCGATGGAGATTTAAATTTACTGTTCAAATTTGCTGCATTCATATCATCTGCTTTAAACACACGTATTAAATTTGCCACTTACAATGTTTAATAATTTTTATTCTCTTATATGTTAAGAATTTAGTGACTATTATCTCTGTAACCAGGGAGTTCTCTAAATGAGCCCATTTTAGTAGTAATTAAATGTTTCATGTCATGTGATGTCACTATGTGACAAAGTAATGTTCGCACAATTATATTGTAACCTAGATTAAATAAATTAATTTTTAAATCTGGAGTCTTTCTTCATTCGTGTCAAGAGTCAATTTGTTTCAGATAGTCCGGCTTAATGTTATCTAAGAGATATTTGCACTGCTGAGATGTTTATTTCTTTATGACTCCTACCTGTTGAATGATTATGTGTTGAGATATAAAAAAATGACCAATGTACTGACCGATAAATCTAGCATAACCTTTTGGAATGAAAAATGGAATAATAAAACCTTGATATAGTTGTCTCGACAATCAGTCTCATCAGATATATAAACACAAGATATTTAATAAATCATGTCTATACTCACAGTTGCCGAGTCGTAAGTTCGATGCTGAAAATTAGTCATTCTAAAAAGGAATAATTCTGCAATGTTGAAAACGTAAACCAATCATCAATTCAATGAAAAGAGCTCTTTTGTAATAAACACTAAAGAATTTAATTAGATAAAATATTTACATAGTTAAGATACAGAAGTTTTTAAGAACAGATTTAACGATAGCACTATACGTGCAACGCTCCAGCATTTCAGCTTCAAAAAGAAAAGTTCCGATTTCAGCAGAGTTCTTGTACGGTTGAGTTGTTTCCGTAGAAGTGGAAGTGCTTTTCGTGACATACTCCCCACCTTGAGTTTCACCACACTGGAACTCAAAACTCAGGAAATAGATGTTCTAGAGGTCCAGGCGACGAGGAACTCGTAGAGTTCGACCATAACGATTGACCCGCTGAGGGACAGGCGTGGGCGACAGTTCCTCCCCAGAGTCAGGCACTAGCGATGAGGGATCACTCGAAATATTACACTCACTTTTTTCACAAATTGTGGGACCTTCAATCAGTTTACGAAGATCTCCATCGTTGGGGGAATTCACTTCCAGAGGATAAAGACGCTGGATAGGTCGAAGTAAGTCTCCTTGTTTGGTATGGATTTTAACAAGACGTACTACTTCATCTTTTCCTTCAATTAATTGAACCACTTTTCCAAGAGGCCAGTTTATTCGTTTAGCAGTAGATTCAACCAAAACCACATCTCCTACACAAAAAGTGCAGCGATTTCGTGATCTTTTTGCATAACTTCTCAACTGTTCAAGATACTCCGAGCGAAATCGTTTTCGTAAATCCTCTCGAAGTTTTAATCTGTACAAAAATCTTTTTGTAAACCTGTAGAATCAATTTGATCCAGATCAGGATTTCCACTCTCTTGAATATCTCTAAGAAACATCGCTGATGTCAGAGGCTCGAGTTCCAAATCTTCAGATATATAAGTTATTGGTCTAGAGTTAATAATGTTCTCGCAATCGCAGAGAATTGTTGGAATCTCTTCATACCTTAGAAAAGCTTTACCAATGACTTTTCTCAAGATAGTTTTTAAAAGGCCTATCAATCGTTCCCAGAAACCTCCCCACCAGGGAGAGCTGGGTGGAATAAATTTCCACTGAATTCTTGACACGGATGTGTCATCATTGATTTTGTTCCAGTCCACTTTATTGAAAGCTTGGTTTGACCCCTTAAAATTGCTGCCGTTATCCGTATAGATAATAGAAGGTCTTCCTCTTCTTGCAATGAAACGGCGCAAAGAAAGTAGGAATTTGTCTGTAGTAAGAGATGTTACTAGTTCAAGATGTATAGCACGGTAAACTGCACAAGTGTATAAGACGACCCAAGCCTTTGATCCGTCCCTTAAATATAAGGGACCCGCTAAGTCAATTCCCGTAGTTTCGAATGTGGCGGAGTCTCTTAGTCGGTCTTCAGGTAAGGGTGCTGCTTGAACTTCGGGATGTTTAGCTTCAAATCTTCTGCAGACGGTACATGTCTTTATAGCCTTACGTATTGTTCTACGACTTTTCAGAATCCAAAACGCTTCTCCTAAAATAGACATCAGAGTCTGAACTCCACAATGAGATAAGGTTTTATGCTTATGCTTAATCATTTTCTGAACTACAATATGGTCAGAAGGCAGAAGGATGGGATACCTGAAATTTTCGAAATCTTTTCTCATCAAGAGTTGTGTTTTGATTCTAAATACACCTGATGGATCAATGAACGGATGAAGGTTACGGAGTCTCTCTTCATTAACTGTTCTAAATTATGTCTTTTGTATCATTTTCCAGATGATGGTTTCGGCTTCCTTCATTTCTTCAAATTCCAAATATTTGGCGGAGCACAGAGTCTTACTAGTTCTACAATTTCTGATAAATCGACGTACCCATGCTGTAATTCTTACTATTTTTACGAAGGATGAAACATTGGTTAAGTAATCAAATTCATTATTTTCTGTAGCTGCCAGAGTAACTATAGTTTTCTTCCTCTCCGAATTTATAATCTCTTTATCAACCATAGCTTCACTAATTGGCCAAAGTTCCTTATCTTGCTTTAGCCAAGATGGGCCATCATGCCACCTTTCACTTATTAGAGTGTCCATAGAGCATCCTCGAGAAGGCAAGTCTGCAGGATTCATTGTTACAGGTACATGATTCCACTCATTTTTAGAACTATAGTTTCTTATTTCTCTAACTCAGTTCATGACAAAAACTTCCCATTCTTCATTTTTATCCAATGCAAAGCATTCATTGAATCCGTCCAGTAAAATGAAGTCACGTCTTCCATATTCAGATCTTGTTTGATTGTCTTCATGAGACTTACTCCTATAGTGCATGCAAGCAATTCGAGTCTTGAAACTGTTACATGTTTCAATGGAGCTGCTCGTGATCGAGACTGTACGAGTCGACAGGAAACTCCTTCTTCATTTTCGCTTCTTAAATATATACAGCATGCATACGCTAATTGAGAGGCATCACAAAAAACGTGCAATGATAGATTGCTTCTTACATTGGAGTTGATGGCTAGTCTCCTAGGGATTTTTAGTTCATTTACATTAGTTAAATATCTTTTTAGTTTCAAAAACTTTTTTGCAAGTTCATCAGATAGTTCAGCGTCCCAAGACAACTTGGCTCTCCAACAGTCCTGCATCAAAATTTTAAATCTTAAGGTGACAGGACTCAACATTCCAAGTGGGTCGAAAAGTTGATTTGCCGATGGTAGTATTGATCTCTTAGTTACTGGAATTACATCAAAAACATCCTTATGAGCACATCTCAATATATCATGTTCTGTGTTCCATTCCAGTCCCAAAACTGAGACATTTCCTTCATGCGCAGGAGATCCTACGGCATCTTGGTGAAATGTGGATTTGGCCTCATTATATTTCCATCCTCTCAAATCAAATTTAGCACTCAGCATTATTTATTTTGATTGCTCAATAAAGGGACTCTACTTCTTCTATGGTATCTAAACTTGTAACACAATTGTCAACATACATAGAAGTCCTCAGCTTTTTCGCTACTTCTTGAAGATGTTCAGGTACATTATCCAAATGGTACAAAATAGTAGCGCCAAGGAGGAAAGGACTTGCGTTAATTCCAAATACCACACGTTTATGGCGATAAATCTTCAATTTATCAGGATCTCCGTTTTCAAACCATAAAAATCTCAGATAGTCTCTGTCTTTGTCATCAATACTTATCTGCAGGAATGCTTTCTTAATATCAGCAATTACGCCAAATGTTCCAAGTCGGAATCTGTTCAAGATGCTCGGAATCAGCTCCACCAAATTAGGTCCTTTTTCAAGACAACTATTCAAAGATGAACCATTTTTTTTGTTTCGCTGAAGCATCAAAGACTGGTCGAATCTTTGTCGTTGAATTTTCTTTCATCACGGCACGATGAGGCAAGTATGTACAAAGAAGATCATCTAATCTCGAAATATTCACAGGTTCTATTATTTCCTCCTT
Organism: Araneus ventricosus; assembly: GCA_013235015.1. Lineage (NCBI taxonomy): Eukaryota > Metazoa > Arthropoda > Arachnida > Araneae > Araneidae > Araneus > Araneus ventricosus. Next base: position 29,171 of record BGPR01011947.1, read on the forward strand.
CAGCCATTCATGAAAGACATCTTCATAATCCCTTAGCAAATTCTGTGATTGTAGGGTCTTAATTGTCCTTCTGAGTCTTCCTTCCGCAATGATTCTATTATTTGCAGGTTGCTGTAGTCCTTCCAACCAAAAAGAGATACTTCGTACCGGCCTTCAGGAAGTCTCTTCAGCGTTTTCAAAAAATGCTGTCTGGCAGCTTCTTCCTGTTCCATCTTCGACTGCTTCTCAGCTTGATCTTTGATTCCTATTACATCAAGATTCCATAAATCTGTTTCCGAAATTTCTCTTGTCAACATTGAAGTAACAATCAGATCAGTGTTTTCGTCTCCCTTTTCTCTTCTCGTGCGACCCATGACTGTCCATCCCAGTCTTGTTTCGATTGCAACCAGACGAAGACCAGAAGGCAACAGTTTATAACCTCCCGTTAGAAGTTTTCCAACAACATCCGCTCCTATTAGTAATTCTATGGGTCCATGACGTTGATCACTTAAATGGATATTGTTTTCAGAAAGTTCTTTCATTCAACTCCCATCCGCAACTGGAGGAATTGTTGCGCAAATTGTTTCTTGTCCGAGAACTTCAAAGTTACAGTTGTAAGTCAGACTAACATCAGTGAGAAAGGCTCTATAAACGTTGTGATGGCAGATTTCGGTACTCATTCCACCAAACAAAGAATGTCGTCGACTTTCCCTTCGGTGTGGTTGGTAATTTAACCTCTGAGCTGTACTTTTTAAATTGTAAGACCTTTGAGAAGCCGAGTCTATTATTGTCCTTATTTTCACTCTACCCTAACCCTTAAATGAACGGCAAGAGTTTGTAATAAGACATGAGGGGTAGGTGAAACATTTGCAAGAGTCTGATCTTGTACGGGAATATCATTATCATGTTTAGGTTTTGAGATTTCCTTGGTAGCCTGAATTTGATTATTAAAGCACATAAGAAGATGGTGTAATCTTCCACAGTTTAAGCATTTGATTTTAGATCTACAAGTCTTAGAGATATGTTTGAGTTTTAAACATCTAAAGCAACCGCCTTTTTTAATCAAAATACTTTTTCTCTGTTCAACTGGTAAATCTTGAGCATAACTACATTCAGCACTAGAATGGTTCTTATCACAGAACACACATTGAGAGTTCTTCGAGGTTGCACTACTTTGTACTAAGCTATAAAGTTCCATGCCCGTAGTTATATTTTTATTACGATTAAAGGACGATTTCATTGGTTGATTTTTCTTGGTTTTATGTTCTAACCCAAACCCACTTTTGGCTAAGTTAATCTTTTCTTCGCCCTCAATTTCCTTACCAAGGAATTTCATTAACGTTTCTAACTTGTTAAATTTCTCATCTGATTTAAACGTTATCGAAGATAAATGTCGTTCCCAAATTCGCAAAAGATCTATAGGTAAACAAGACTCAACTAAAGGATAAAGCATTGAGGCATACTTATCACTTGTTACACTCTACATCTGCAAAGATCTTAACTGAGTTTCGATTCTATCGTAGAGTTTGATTAACAGAAGCTTGTGTTCATTATTCAAAACATTGTTCAATACTAAGCTCAAAAGTTCCCTTACGTATACCTCCACCAACACATCTTCTCTTCCGAAACGCGCCTTTAAGCGTTCTATGGCTTGAGTATAATTTTCAGCGGTGGGAGGAAAAGACTCGACAACTTCTCGAGCTCTTGAACCTTTAAGGGTCGACTGAATCAAGTACTGATATTTATCTTCATTTGGAATATCAGAGTCTTCATCTATTTTTTTAAATAATCCCCAAAAAGATAACCAATCCTTTAAATTCCCATCAAATTTTTGCAACTCTATCTTGGGCAATTTAAAATTCCTTTTATTCGAAATGCTTTCACTAACCGAGTGTGTATCAATCCCGTTGTCAGCTCTACTTATACACCGTTCAAGTTTCGTTTTCCAAAAAATGAATTTATCTTCATAAGATTCAGTACTTTCGATTTCATTACATATGTCTCTTTCAGTACACCTATCCTTTCCCTGAATTAATTTAAGTATTTCATCATTTAGGTGCTGTATTTTCGTATATTTCTCTGTCAATTGACTCAGGTGACTAACGTACAAATCTGAGTCATCTACTTCTGTTTTCAAAAATACTTCCAACATTTCAATAATTGTAGTGAAACAGCCACGATAAGTACCTCTCAATTGAACTTATGTTTCCATTTTTGAGATTAATAAAAATTTGACTCAATATACGAATCTCAATACTGATAATAATCTAAATAACCAATTAGATGCACTCTCCAAGATTTATCCCTTAAGATGCACTCTCCAAGATGCACTTTTTATTTCATTAAAATGAAAAATTATTCAAAGCAATAAATTCGATTCATAAAGAGATAATAGAGAATAATTCCAAACATGCAAAACTTCAAATGTATCACAGTTCTTAATTAAAAGCTTCAAAAAAATATTCCCAAAAAACTTCCAATTAGAACACATTCAATTCTTAAATTACTGTACAGTAGTTAATTCTGAATTAGAATAACTTCTACATATGTTTATGGTTATCAGAATTGAAAGTAAATTTAACCATTCAAAATTCTTCAATAAATCCTATATTCTTAAAAACGGTATAACATCATTCCAATTCAATTTATTTCAAACATATTTCAATTCAACTTCTTCGATAGAACTCTCTTCCTTTTCCAATATACGCCTACTGTTTAAACCAAAATCAATTGCTTATTCATGTAATAGATATTCAAGACATTCAATTACTTTTGCTTTAATATATTTAAAATATTCCATCGATGAGTCGGTCAAATATTTTAAACAATAAGCGTACACATGAAAATCTCAAGTTTCAGTTCCGTTTTCTATGACTCAATTCCAACGTCCCTGTTCGGGCGCCATTTAATGTCTCGACAATCAACCTCATCAGAAATATAAACACAAGATATTTAATAAATCATGTCTATACTCACAGTTGCCGAGTCGTAAGTTCGATGCTGAAAATTAGTCATTCTAAAAAGGAATAATTCCGCAATATTGAAAAAGTAAACCAATCATCAATTCAATGAGAAGAGCTCTTCTGTAATAAACACTAAAGAATTTAATTAGATAAAATATTTACATAGTTAAGATACAGGAGTTTTTAAGAACAGATTTAACGATAGCGCTATACGTGCAACGTTCCAGCATGGAAGTGGAAGTGCTTTTCATGACAATAGTAAAAAATTAAATGCCATGAAAACAGAATCACAGTGTAAAATATTGCAATGTGTAGAAACAATAAAGTCATTGGATATGTCTGCATTGATCAATATGTAATGCTTCATTACTTTTGTAACATTAACCTTTGCCTTCAAGCTTGCCGAAAAGGGATATTTTAAAATTCGACTAGAGACGCATGTTCCCCAGACACGAATCCTGGATTCGCCAACAATACAAGTATTAAATTTAATATTTTCAAAGTATTCTTAAGGTATAACATTAAAAAACTCCACTATAAATATTAATTAATATCTTCAAACCTTCAAACAGAGTGTTGAAATTTTGAAGATTCTCATTTACTTAATTTTATCACCGGAAGTTGTTGGGCCCTGGCGGAAGACCTACTTTCACGTCGCAAACAAAACAGAAAACTTGTCCATAATTCCGATAAAAAGTTTACGAGTTTTCTGCTTTGTTTGTTTACATTTTGGGGCCTGTTCTACGTAATTCCGGTGTAATGCTAAGGCAATGAAATCTTCAAAGCGGAAGTCCAACATACAAACAGATAAAGTCAAGGATTTAATATGGTAAACAAACCAGAAAACTCGTCCTTAATAGTGTGAGATACGTTATAAATGTGATATTTCTCATAAAAAGTCTATGCACCTCTAATCTCACTGCAAAGATGAACAGAAATGCAAAGATACAAGAATTTAGACAAACTTTTGTTAACTTTGTATTCAAGAATAATTTAGCTGTTAAATTGTAATATATAGCTTAACTGCAACCACTTCATTGGTAAAGTTTGATTTCGTCCGCAAAAAGTTTTGGATTTGAATGTTTTGTTTTGGAATATAGATTATAGCAATACTTCACATACTTCCAATACAATCTGTGTAGTTCTGAAATTTTTTTCTTCAATTCGAGACAAAGCGGCTTTATAGCAAGTATACGTCTCAAACATACCTTTCTACTAAACCTTCCAATAAAACAAAGCAGGCAGAAGTGTGATGTGATACATGTTAAGAATGTGAAATTTGTAATTAAATGTTCACCTTTCTCTCATCTTTGCTGCAGAATATTTTAAGATTAACACGGGGGAAGGCCATATGAATAAAAGATTTGAAAATTCCTTTAAACAGAGATATTTACTTGTCAAAGGTACTAAGATGCATCAGACTGCGATATCTTCTTCTGCAGAGATATCGAAATGTTCTGAATGTGGAAAAGAGTTCAACAATTCCTTATCACTGCGGAGACATAAAAAATACGTTCATTTTGAAAATGCCAAACTTCGTAAATGTGATTTCTGTGGGAAGATGTTTTCTAGACCTGGACTCCTCAAACATCATTATCTGATTCATACAGGAGAAAAACCATATGAATGTGAATTTTGTCAGAAACGATTTAATCATAAGAGTACACTTGTAAAACATGTAAAGATTCATGAGACTGGTATAATTTCTTCCGTAGAGATACATAAGTGTTCTGAATGTGGAAAAGAATACAGAAGTTCTTCTGCACTGGGGAAACATAAAAAGTCTCATTTTGGAAATGACAAAGTTCATAAATGTGATCTGTGTGGTAAGATGTTTTCTCAAAGTTCCGACCTCAAACAGCATTATATGATCCATTCAGGTGAAAAACCATTCCAATGTGAAATTTGTGAGAAATGGTTTAATAGAAAAAGTGCACTTGTAAAACATAGGAAGATTCATGGGAATGGGATACCTTCTTCTGTCCAGGTACGAAAATGTTCTGAATGTGGAAAAGAGTTCAAAAGTCATGTTGGACTGTGGAAACATGAAAAGACTCATATTGGAAATGCTAAAGATTATAAATGTGATGTATGTAACAAGACGTTTGCTGAAAGTTCAGGCCTCAAACAACATTATTTGATCCATACAGGAGAAAAACCATTCCAATGTGAAACTTGTGGGAAACGTTTTAATAAAAAGAGTTCACTTGTAGTACATACAAAGATTCATGTAAAAGGGTTATCCTCTCCCGTCGGGGTACGAAAGTGTTCTGAATGTGGAGAAGAGTTCAAAACTAGTTATGGACTGTGGAAACATAAAAGGACTCATATGAAATTTCAAAGTTCTTGAATGTGATGTGTGCAGTAAGAAGTTTTCTAAAAGTTCACTGCTGAAACAGTAGGTACATACAGAAGAGTCATGAAAGTTCTCTTGTGAGACGTGCTATAATGCATGACATTGGGATATCATCTCTGTCCACCTATGAAAAAGTTCTGAATGTTCAAAAATTCTTCTGCACCTTGGAGACTAATTTTAGAACTAACCAAATTATTTTTATTGTAAACAATGTGGCAAGGAGTTATTCTGCAATTTCATGTCTCGAACAGCATTATGTGATATATACAGGAGAAAAACCATTTGATATGAAACTTGTAGGAAATATTTTAATAAAAAGTGTTCACTAAAATAACATTGTTTAATTAAGTCAAGAGAGGGTGTTTCAAAATTTCCAGAAAATTCTTTCAATTAAGGTATGGTGTAAAATCCTGTTGGAAACCGTCTCATATGAAACAGTGAAATTTTCAGTTCATTTTAATAGATTTCAAAAATAGCCCTTTTGTTGCTTTAAACTGGGACATTAAATTAGCTAAACTCATTCTAATACAGTAAAAGCTTAACTAATTGGCATGCTCGGGAAACGTCGATTTCCAGATATCTGAAAAGTCCGGATAATTGAGTGTGATGGGAAAAATGGGGGGAGGTGTAGATTGTAGCTTTTTTTTTTTTAGGTTTTTCTGGTCAAATAATTTGTTTGTGTCGTTTTGAAATGTGCATTAAATATAATTTTTAAGAATACTTCTGTATCTTCCATAACATTGTATTTACAAAACATATTATGAAGATTTTAATTTAACATTGATGATAAAAAAAAATGTAAGTTCTGTAGCCAAATTTTTACCGTAAATATATAGATTGTAAAAATAGCCGACGAAACTGAGAAACTATTCTACTCGGCAAGCGCAATAAAACTTTGAAGTGATCATAAACAAATCCCAGATTGAATTTCAAAACTAATTATCTTTTAACAAATCGCAAGGTTCATTGTGCAATACATGCACCTCCAATTCTCCCGTTTGTGATATTACGTAATCGGAATCAACATCTGCAGTATTCAGAGAGTAAATAAATTTAGGGAAAAAAAAGAAACTTGCCAATCTGGAGTGGCCCCCCCCCCTTCCCATGAGTTTTTGTTTGTTTTTCGGTTATCGATTTTATTTTCAGGTCTCGTTTTTTGGCATAAAGCAAGTCTGTGTATATCACAGTACTGTATATTGCTTTTATTTTCCTTCTATGCCCCTCTGTGAGGAGCAAACGTTGCATTCCAGAAATAAATTGTCCGCATGAATGGAACAGCGCGAGCATGCTAAATTTCGGCACACAGATAAAAAATTTTTAGAAAAACTCATTTTCTAATTTTTCTGGTTAGTTGAGCTTTCCGGATGCTTGAATGCCGGATAATCGAGAATTTAGTATAGTAGGATTTTTTAAATGTTTGTTAATTAATGATTTATAAGAACTTGAGAGATTTATAGAATTAACCTTTTAGAAAGATTTATAAGAACTTGGTATTTAAGGAGTTGTATATTAAGAACTTCATTTGATTTTTTTTTCTTATATACTGGGGGCTGCAGTGATCTGGTAACAGAATCTTAAATTAATTGGGCCATAGGGTTAGAAATCTGTTCCTTTTGTCACCAAATATCCATTATGGAAATGGTCAATCAGTCTCTTAATAGCCCTCTGTATCTTAAAGTTTCCCTCAGTTTTTTTTATGTCATTGAATAATAAAATTAAAAATTATTTGTACAGGCTTGTGTATAATATGTTATGTAGTTTATTTCATAATATTTCTTTCTTTCGGCTTTAAGTCATGCTTTATTTATAGATGCCAACTGCTACGGATTTTATCGAACATTTCCGCAAACTACGGATAAGATTAAAATTTCTACGGAAACAAGTTTTCCTCCCCTTTCATGCAGCCATTTTCGTTGTATTCCTTGATGACATGACAATACTATTTTTTTCCCCTCCATTTCATGTTTTTGAAAAATGCCCATAATTATTTCTAATAATAGTGATATATTTTTCTTAAACATAGAAATTTTTTATTACTTAAAATATGATGAAATATATAAACGATCATAAATTCAAAATTTTGACACAAGCCTGCTTCCTACCAAAGTTTGTGCACGTTCCTTTGCCACCCTCGTAAACTTTCTACTACGCACAGCCACGTTTTGCAATGTTGGCTTGTATAATATGCTTTAATTCATGATCCTGTGAAAAATTTTTACTTTATTACATTAAAATATTATTATATAAAGGTATTATTATTATTTACTTTGCAAATGTATTAAAAATGTCTCAAATTAAAGTTCAACTGTCTGAATAACTAACGAATTTCAGACGAAAGTGTTATGCATTTAAAAAATAGCATTTTGTCACAGAATTTCACTGTTAATCTCGTATCTGTCTGTTTTCTTCAGACACAAGCAGTTTTCTTCTAGATATCCCATTATTTATTTTTTCAAGTGTTTTTTCATTTGTATGACAGCAGCCAAATTCACATTGGGTATGTCAGATACCCAGTGGCAGAATACTTTTCAATAGTCTGCAACAGAGGTTGGGTCTCTTAAAAATAGTCTGCAGAATAGTGGCGACTATAAATATTTTGCTTTCTTTTTTCGAAATATTTATATCAACCTACAACTATTAAAATACGACAAACATAAATTAAAAACCATATAACATCTTTATTATTTGTATAATATAATTGTATGAATTAATAAACAAAAACATATGAAGATTATTTTCTTTGGGCAGATAATTAACAATAATGAAGCATCAAGTTGTTTCAGAAGTAATATTAATCGTACCATATTAATACCTATGTAGAAAATTATATTTAGGTACTTTTCCGTTTTAAACACAGCACTTGGTGTCTTTCTGTTTTGGTGAAATTTTCAAAACAATACATCACTAGTTCATATAAATGAAATATTCTTCAATATGTTAGATGTTATTTAAAAATTTTTGCCTCCTGTTTATTGTAAAAAAAAATTAAGTATGCCAAAAAATGTCTTTCTTGTATGTTTTTAATTTAAAATGCAATAAATTGATAAATTGTTCTGCAATTATACATATATAAGATTTCATAGTGCCATTGTTTATTATTTAAAACAAGGAAGAACAGAGCTGTCTTCCTCTAAAATTCTTGATACAACTTTTGATTTTATGGAATTTTGCATTTGCACATATGTAGATACATTTTGAAAGTGTGTATAATAATGAATTCCATATTTCTTAACTAATGCTTAGAGCGTTTAAAATTGGGGCAATCTTGGCTTGAACTCTGTTCCTCGTCATTATCAATTTCAGAATTTGTTCTTTTTTCGCTCCCTTTTTTAAAAAATGATTGATTTGCAGCCGTAGAGATGGATCGAAACTTCGGAGGTTTATTTTCAGGCTGGCGTAAATAATGCTGCTTTAAGTTTTTTCGTAATCATGTAGCATCGTAATCAAAGCAACGAATTTTATCTATATACGCAGCCATCTCAAAGTAAAAACCACGTGTTATTTCCAGAAACCAAAGGTTCTGTGCCAGAAACGTATCGGAATGAAACGCGTAGAAAACATTAGCCGTGACCAATACTGATATGAGGCAGTTAGCGTACTTCAAGGTCAAATCGCGGTCAGCTAGGGAAGCCCATTCAGCATAGGGAAAAAAGAGGAGGGGGCAAAGATTGCACGAGGGCGAGAGGATTGCATATTTTAGCAATGTGAGTTTTATAATAATTGCTAAGTTCTTTAGAAAGAGTGATTAATAATTGATATTTTTCATGATGGGATTTATTTTATGAGCACATGATAAACTTTATTACAAAATAGTCTGCAGACACTGCCCAAAATCTGCGACGTACGACGCAGCGTCACGGTGTTTCTGCCACTGGGTTCAGATACAGTTGAAGTTTGGAATCGTAACTATATGAGGTTATTTGCTATAAAGTTTATATCGTGCACTAATGCACATGTTGGCGACTGTCTTACCAAAAGAAAAGTGTTATTGTGTGCCGGCATTTCTGCTTAAAGACGAGAGCTGTCATGCTATTGCGAAAGCACCTTTCATTCTTGTTATAATATGCTGAACATTTAATTACTTTTGTGCAAATATAGTGTAGTTTAAAATTTAGAATTTTTTTGTGAAAGTTAAGTTTTCTAAACAAATAAAATTTTCCTGAAAAGGCTGGACTTTTTTCCAAAATTTTGTGTTTGTAACCAAACTGCACTGTATAACTGCAAAATAGTGATTTGGTTATAAAATTAATATTCTGGTTATTCCTGAATAAATTATATATTATCTGAATTTTTTAGTTGCTTTTATTAAACAGATATTATGCTTGTACATGTTATACTATTTTATAATATAATCTTTGAAATTACATGTTTTTTATGTTGTGAGAGGGGTAAGACATTAAATTTCTTTTTATTTTTTATAACATGTTGTTTCTCTTTATTCATTTGACCTGTTATTAATTAAATAATTAACAAGACTCATCCAAAACTCCCATTTCTGCTTCAGTCACTTTATGTTTAAAGAAGTAAACATAGCAGATTTAAGGATGCACTTCTGATATTCTATTAATTAAATTACAGGATTTATTAATAACTGTCTGTTAAAGTTTGTTGTAATCATACTTAGGTACAATGACTAATAAAAATAGTCTCATAAAGTAGTGACGAAGCTACAATGGACCAGCCAGTATCATTTACTTTATTTCTGTTTTTGAAGGTTTCATATTTTGGCACACAGTTGGTTGGCTTGCAGTGCTGAAAAAAGATTTAAAACCATGTAACTATCTGACAATTTTGCCATTTTATTCTTGACTGGGGATTTGTGGTGAAACATTTCTTTTCTGGATTGTAGAATTTTGACTTGGAGAAAATTGCTCTTCACCAGAGGTTCCCAACCTGTCGTACGTGTACCCCTGGGGGTACGTGAAGGAATAGTTGGGGGGGTAAGCGAAGTCCGTAATCGCAGATGCAAGAAAACATAAGAGATTAACATAAGGGCGCTAACTAATTTTACTAATACTATTGTAAAAAATAGAATAAAATGTAAAATCAAAAAAAGGCCTGGAAATGTTATTAAATCGAGTCATTTGACTCTTCAGCTTGCATAAACCTTTAACAATATTGATAAAAACAGCTTTGCATAGACGGATGGATGGAGAGGGGGAAAATGACAATTGGGGGTACCTGAAAATAAAAAGACTCATCAAAGGTATGTGACAGAAAAAAGTTTAGGAAACCCTGCTTTTTACAATAAAAAGTTATGATAATATATTATTATATTTAACGTTGCTAAAATATTTGAATATAAAATTACGTATTTTCTTATCCATTTTTTGGCAAATATCCCCCCCATTCGGGGTATAAGGGTCCAGTGTATTTCGGTTCTGTATCCCATATGCTTCTAAAAATTTTAAAAGAATTAGTAAATTATTTTATTTTTAATAAGAAAATTAACCTTTGAATAATGTAGTCTATATTTTTAAATGTAATCTATGTATTATATGTACGAATTTCAAATTAGACAACAAAGAATAGTAAAGAAAAGATTTAAGTTATTCATTTATTTGAGAATTTTTTTCTTGTTTACATTTTATGAACATTCAATACATTTTTAATTCTTATTCTTTAAAAAATACTGAAGATAAATATATGATACTTAAGCTAAAATTAAATAAAAAGTATGTTTTTTTTTAAAAATATATGTACATATTGGTTTGTACTCGTTTTTGTGGATATTATACATAAATTAAATTTAGATGAGATAAAATTAATTATAAAAGAAGTAGTATTGTCAAGAAAGAACATTTCCACAGATGATGTAAAGTAGACATCAAAAATTTTAATTATTATTTTATCAGTTATATATTAATTGAGCCTAATTCTGTTATTACAAAGGATATGTTTTAACATTAGTTTTCAGGGACAACGTTAGTTTCTGTTTATAGTGATGTTGAATACATTGATGAGGGAATCATTTCAAAATATGATGCTAGTTTTGATGGTAATGAAATAAAAGTTGGTGATTTCATTTTAGTCAAATTTATGACAAAAAAAGACAGTGATCCATTTTATCGATTTTAAGTAACGGAAAAAGAAAGATGAGGATTATCTTCTTGTGATTTATGCTACAGAAACCTAACCAAAACTTGTTCATTTTCCCCTTTATTGTAGTTGAAAGACCTGTAAATATAATGAATATCTCAATGAAATGAAAAAACAATTAAAATATAAATTTTTTTAAAAAACAACTTTACGTGTAAATAGCATAAAATTTTTTACTGTAATTATATGAATTGTATTTTAGAAAATTATCGATATATCTTTTTTCGATGAATGTCTTCTGAAAAAACAAAGCAGTTGCATATTAAAGTAGATGAGTTTCAAATGGGACAACGTGGAAGCAGAACCAGAGACAAAGTGGAGAAAAACAAATCAATTGTGTAAGGCCACTTTCAAGTGGGAGAGAGAAAAAAAAAACAGCATTACAAATAGAATTTGGCTGAGTGCCAAATCTGGGTTGTTCGGAGAGCAGCCTGAGCCTTGCCAAATTCATTGGGAGGAAGCATTTCACATTCTAGGTTTTCGAATTCTGATGTTTTTTCGTAGCTGCTGCACAGTGAGCGAATTTTGATCTTTTGAGAGCTGTTTTCTGAGCAGCCCCGACTTGTGTCTTCTACTTATTAATTTTCTATCTTCTCTCTTTAGTTTTGTTACCCCCTTTCATTGCTCATTTAACTCTTCAATGTGAAAAGATAAAAAAATAAAATTTTTAAAAAACGAAAAAGTAACCTTCTAAAATAAGTTGAGGGGATCTGCTGCCCTAATGGACAAGTTGCCAGTGAACATTGTACAGAATTTTTACGATGTTGTTCAATAGTTCAGTGGTGCGCAAACTATTTTCATTACCAACCCCCTCACTTCGTGTAAAATGTTTCACGACTCCTCTTGGGTCGCGACCTGGTTTTGATTCGAATTTGTGCTTATATTTTTTTTTTATTGTCAAATAAATTTCTTTAAATTTAGCGACCCACAAAAATTTTCTCGTGACCCACGGTTTGCTCGCCACTGCAATAGTCTGATTGCTGTACAATATTATGAATATATTGTGGAGCATCTTGGGCTATTTGGATACATTTATACTACTGATATAAACTTTAAGGAGTGATAGAACGTATTGAGGTAAGCACAAATAATTATAAAATGCCTGGTAGGAATGGCGGTTATTGCAAAAAAAAAACCAGTTTTTTTCACCTCCGGTTTAGCCTCGCGGTTAAAACCGCACAAAATGAGCGGGTTTTGAAAAAATCGGTTTTCAGTGGGGTTTTTTTTAAGCAACGTTTGTGTACAGAATTTTTACTTTCTCGTATACGAAGTATACAAAGAGAAAGTATTGTAATCGTCAAAAAATTCGAACTCGAGATTTTGACGAATCTCCACGTTTTGACCTCCCTGATTCCAAAAAACACAATTTTGGAATTAAGTCTGTCTGTCTGTGAACACGATAACTCGAAAACTATTAGAGCTACGGGGATCAAATTTGGTATGTGGTCTTTGAACATAATTTGTAGGTTTCTATCAAATTTTGGACAAAATCAGTCAACGGCAAGTCTGTCTGTATGTCCGAAGTCATGTGAACACTATAACTCAAAAACTTCAATAGCTAGATGGATAAAATTTGGTACACAGTTTTATCGCCATGAATGTAGGTCCGTATAAAATTTTGAGCCAAATCCGTCAACGGGCTGACCGTCTGTTAGTCTGTATAATCGCATACTTGTTTAACTCCATGCGCATGCGTAGTGGTAGAAATGCTTGTGCAAAGAAGGGACACTCCGAAAACTTGGCACTTTGCCAAAAACCAATTCTAGCGGCGAGATTTTGTAAGGAAGCAAACATTTAGGGCGTCTCGTTTTACTTGCGTACTCAAATCAATCTCTGCGCATGCGCAAACTATTCTCCTGTTTTCTTCTCCGCGCGCGGAACTCGCATTGCTAGAGTTTGATAAAAAAAAAAAATTGCGAAGTTTTAATGCATACGCATCTTTTTAAATATGATTATTCACCTCAATATTTTACTATTACTATAATCTACAATGAAAAACCTTTTGATAGTCATTGCATTCTGGGTTACAGTTGGTTCTAACTTTTTATCAACGCAAGGGGAAGGGAAATGACAAATGTGAAAAGTATACGAGAAAGTTTAGGGTAGGCCACTCCCGCTGGTTACTTTCTCGTATACGAAGAGAAAATGTTGTAATCGTCAAAAAATTCGAACTCGAGATTTTGATGAATCTCCACGTTTTAGACCTCCCTGAGTCCAAAAAACACAATTTTGGAATTATGTCTGTCTATGTGTCTGTGAACACGATAACTCGAAAACTGTTAGAGATACAGAGATGAAATTTGGTATGTGAACTTGACACATAATTTGTAGGTTTCTATCAAATTTTGGACAAAATCCGTCCACGGGAAGTCTGTCTGTCTGTCCGCTGTCATGTGAACACTATAACTCAATAACTTGAATAGCTAGATGAATAAAATTTGGTACACAGTTTTATAATCATGTATGTAGGTCTGTATAAAATTTTGGGCCAAATCCTTCGAAGAGTTGACTGTCTGTCGGTCTGTATAATCGCATACTTGTAAAAATTATATCTCCAAAACCCTTTGGCTTGGATAAATAAAAATTGCTATGACGTTTGCTAATATTAATTATAGATCTGTGCTCAAATTTCGTTTCAATCCATTGAAAAAAAGATGTTCAAATTGCATATTTGGTTCAAAATGCACATTGCGACTGTGTGTTGGCGAGCGTTTCGCTTATCTTACTCAAGTTAGTATAGTTGGCTTTTGACCTTGACGGTCTACGAAGCATTGTAGCTTCGGCAACCCCCTGAACCCGAAACGTCGTTCTGACATTCTCCAGATGGAATGTATGATGAAATCTTGCATGATATTTGTAGTAAGATTTCAATCTAAAAAACTTTAAATAAAGTTGTGGTACCTCGGCGCGTGTAAAAATTGAGAACTTACGCAATTTTTTTTAATTGTTATCATTTTCCTTTTACACATAATCATAAAAATGGGCGCAGGTCATTTTAAAATTTTAATGACTCAGAGTTTAGGAAACAAACGGGACAAATAGTATACGGGACGTATAGTAACCCTAGTTAGAGGGAAAATGATACCTTTTTGGGAAGTATACGAGAAAGTTTAGGGGAGACAACTCCCGCTGGTTTATTAATAATAATACACAATAAGTAAATACAATAATTAATATAATGATATATAAATAAGTAATTAATACAATATGTAATAATAATAAATGAGTAATTATTGCAATAAGTATTATAGGCAAAATTTTTTATTAACGTTTTCACAAGAAATTAATTCATTGGCCAATATTTATCATCTAATCTGCTGATAAAGACTCTTTCAGCAACGTGTTGATCCGTGAGTCGACACCTCTGATCGGAACCAACATCATTCAACTGAGATACTAATATTAGTATTGTTTTTGCAGGAAATCAATCCATTGACCAATATTTATCTGTTCATGAAGAGTGTTTCAGTAATCCCCCAATCAACAGACGCCTCGAGGAAGTGGTTGTCGGTGATTGACCTAAGACGATGAAATTCAAAGCTTTATAACTTGGTAAATTTTAGTCTAGTCGACAGTGGCGGATTTCCGCACAGGCGTTAGAGGTTGCTGCCTCGCGCCTCGAGACTCTAGGGGGCCTCAAAATCTATGCGAAAAGCATCACAGCGTTAAGCCGACGGCGAATTTATGACATTGCAGCCTTGTTTATAGCAGAATCCTCTCCTCACTGAAAAGTTTCTCCTCTTTGCTTTTAAAAAAATTAGTGAGTGAATGAAAATAGCCAAACGAAACGTTGGGGGAATTAAGTCCTAATGTGATTAATGTGTATCATTAGTGATAAATTAACCTGCTAGTCACACAGGAATGTGCTCTATAGAATACGAGATATGCAGAAGACGACATTCATTTGATGATACGTTCATTGTACCCAAGACGCGATGGTCTCTAAATTGATTTTACAGGTGTTGAACTGCGCAGGGCAAAATAGGTAACTAGCTGCTTAGGGGCCCCGCAACTTTTGGGGCCAGACGCATCATAATACTTTTTTTCCTTGCAGTATTATCAAGGTAATTTAATTTAGTGCTTTCATTTAATTTTAAGAACAGAGTACTCGAATTGAATTTAAATTAAAATCAAGTATCGCTTCGATTTCAGGACGTCATTCTTAGGATTTTTTTCATGCTTTAAAATTCGTTTGCAGATTCAGTGTGGTCCAGTTTTTTTTCGCAGCTAGCTGTATGACTCAACAGTCATGACAAACTTTATATTACAGTATTTAGATTGTTCGAAAAAAAGTTGTCATTTTTTTCACGACTTTTTAAAAAATTACTAAATTAAGATTTTGCATTTTTTTATTTGCAAGATACTAACACCAACTCTCCTGAATGTGATCCACATTTAAATATTTTGTTATTTCAGTTTGTCTTAATATTTGTAACATCAAAACAGCTTGTATAGAGATTAAATCGATTCTAATAGTAATATTAAATTTTATGAAAGTTGAATATCCTGAATACGCATCTATACTTATAAATTAAATACATTTCTTAGATTGCAGTTCGTCGATAACTATTCGAAGATTCAATTAAAAATTAATATCATTTGTAGAGAAACCCTCATCATTTGACTTCTCTTAGAGTGAAACTAAAATTCATATCGCTGCAATGCAGATATCTTCCTGAATCTTAGCGGTATTCAACTGGATCAGCTGCGCTGTGAACGAAAAATTAGGCTACGTTTCGCCCATCCGCAGTAAAAAATAATTTACTACAAGTACTCATATTTCCTCTAATATTCAAAGTATTTAAGTAAAATTTTATTACAATACTTCGCTACCATATTGTCATGAATTCTGTAAGTTTCGTATAATTTGGCTGAAAACTCTATGTAATAAGCAAAAAATTTACGTGAAAATTTGGGTTTTTTAAAGATTTTTTTTAAGAAAACTTTTATAGCTTCCTAAATATTCGTGCTTTTTTTTTTTACAAAAATGCATGTAAATGTTGCTGTTATCAAGCGAAACCATTGGTGAAAGTTGCAACTCATTATCAGCTTTCTGTAAAATGGGGCGAGTCCTAAATCATTTTCTTCATCAATTTCTGGTCAATCCCCTAAATGCCATCGTGACCGAATCTTCCCTGTAAACTGTGATTTGAAGCCTTTGCCTTACATGGTTGGAGTTCTAGGAAAATCTTTTCAGCCTTTCGGGAGATATTTGAAAAAATGTGCAAATTCAAAAGTGTTCACATAATTCTGTCACCCACCTATACTTTTGATTAGTTATATTATATTTGAAAGTCATTGCATCATTTTACGATTCACATTTTCATTTTTAACAAGCTAACTTTTTAGAAAAAAGGAACGATGAAAACGATTTTAATGATTTACTCTGCAGAGTTTAAATTTGATAACATATTTTTTTAAAAAAATTATCTTAATTCATCTCAAAATGCTGTTTTAAAAAAAATCGGAGGAATAATTTTATTATTTCCCTCTTTTTTTGCCTGTAATTTTATTAGATTATACCATTCTGTCCTTTAGGACAAAAAAGCTGACACTGTTCATTCGAGCTCGAAATTTAGAAGAAATATAAAATGGTTCTCAGTTTAAGATAAAATTTATTATAGTTCATAAATATAAGTTGGTGATTTATAAGCTCATTTCTCCTTTTTAACGGAATAAGTTTCATTAAGAAAAGAAAAAAAAATATTTATTAAAAACAATTTTGAAATGTTGTTCCTATTTAATATAAAATTTGAATGTTTGGACACTGTTATGTCCAACCCATCTAGATAGTCGCAAAAACCGAAACAAATCACTGCTACTTAAATATTTTATGTTATCAAATGAAAACCATCTTTGTTTGGAGTAAAATGGGAAAAAAAGGGATGTAAGGGTATTTTAATTTCTTTATCTATTTTATATATACATATAATTAGGGTTTCCATACGTCCCGTATATACGGGACTGTTACCGTATTTCACTACTCAGCCACATATTACTATTTGTCTCGTTTTCTCCCTAAACTGTGTCGGGAAGAAATAGAACGTGCTATCGCATATTTATAGGTAAGAAGCATCGATATTGGCAACACTCAGTGTTGGAATTCCTTGACTAAACCACATGATGTAACCCTTTTGCGCAC
>BGPR01011948.1:0-46707 GCA_013235015.1 Araneus ventricosus
ATGTCATTAAAAGTTTTTGAGAACTTCTGTCAATATGTTATATATAGGTCGAATGGTAATTAAAGTGTTTTATTCATTTCTGTCAATAAGTTTCTGGAAGAAGTTTCGAATATGTTTGAGGTGTGACATAAATGTTATATATATTTAAGTAGTTTACTGGAAAAAGTTTGATATCTGTTTTATGACAAACTTAAGTGCTTAATTCACTCTTAAAAATATGATTCTGGAAAAATACTTTAAATTGTTTCCTTCAGGATTGAAAGAAAATGACGATAAAGTCAATTCCCAATTGATGATAGATATATCTCACTCATACAACTGCCTGCCGAAGTTAACTAGGAATACCACCATCAACCAAAAAACTCCGAACATCATTGATTAAAATTTCTCTTGCACATTTACTACTATTAAATCTGATTTTCAAAAATTAATTTTCGTCAGTGATATCAAAACATGAAAAATTGAAAAATAAGCGACTTACAATTTGCTTGCTCTTGAAGTTCTTTATACTTTTTTTGAAAGTTATACCTTGTTTGGCAACAAAATATATCCCTTCTTATCTTTTAAATGATGTTTAAGGTACATTCCTTATATAAATACTGCCTATTTCAGTAGTTCTCATGGCGTCAGTGTATGTGTAACGCTTTACCTATAAGATAACTATAAGAAATTTTGTTGGATTTCAACTTGCGAGTTATTCTTTGCAGAAAAATTGAAGACAAAAAGATAATTCAAATTAGGAACTTATCGCTTCATCATAATTAATAATTTTGACACTCAAAGTTTTTCGATAGCTGCGGTTGCTTAAAATTTATTTCCAATCCCTAACATCGACTGTTTTTCAACAAATGCATGTGACACCTCGTTGGAAAATTATAATCGGGGTCCTTCTCTTCCATCATCTTTCATTCTCATAGCTACAACTCCTATGAACTTATATGAGGAAATGGATAATGGGTTGAAATTTTCTTTTCCTTATATCTACAGACAAAAGAAATCTATTTTCTTTCTACCTTCTTTTTCCACCTTGCCAACGAGAATTTATTTTCATTTTTGCGGCAGTTAAAAATTATCTCTTTTTATATTTCTTAGAAAAATAATTATATTAGTTGCCTTTAAATGAAAGCAATAAAATACGTAATTGGCAAGACAGGGTGTCATAAATTTCTAATCAAACGTGATTAATTATTTTTGTTAAATAGCATTTCATAAAATAGATGTCCAATTGATTTTCTTTGCTTCACGATAAATTATCCGACATTCTGCATTAACCGACATTAGTTCTAAAACAATTAAAAATCAATTGTTGGAAATTGTATTCTAAAGTTGGACCGATTATTTCTCTATTTCGAGGCGTAGTTTGATATTTGCAGTTTGGTTGCCATAGAGTTTATTGTTGCAGGAGTTTTCAACAGATGGAACCAATATGGTAATGAATGCCGAAGTTAATCTTTAGTTATTTGCTTGTTTCTACTTTTGTTTTTAAATCTGTCAAAGTTGTGTTAGCATTTTTCTATATGGATGCATTACTGCACTTCGGTACTTTCGAATAGAGTATATTCATGATTTGATGATGTTTAATGAGCAATGCGAAGTGTCAAATGCTGACCCTGTGTCGCTCGATGAGCAGGCAAATAAGATCAGTGTCGTTAAAATAACTCATGGACTAAAGTGATAATTAAGGATGGACTAAATGATGTTGAAGCATCCTTGAAATGCACTGAATAGCAAGAGGAAGCCTGAAGTTAGATAGAGAATATTTTCAGGGATGGCATGATGCAGTTGCTAGAAAACATCGAACTTCAAGCAAATTACTGCAACACACATTTTTTTAAAACTTAAATCTCCTTCATAATTAAATTCATTCTATCATTATTATTATAATTTTTAGTTAATTTATTTTTTCATTTCAATCATGTTTTGCTTTATTTTGCTACGATAAATCCAGATAGTATGTTTGTTTGCTTTATAACTTCTGGTTGAATTTAATTAATAACTTCTTTTAATTAATCAAGAGATGCATGTTTAAGTAGAAGTAATCTAAAACAGTGGATTTAGAATGCAAAATTCAAACATTCGGTAACGAATTCATTCACACATAATCAGCGTATATAAGGAAGTATACTTGCACAATCTTCCCGTCAAATTAAGATAATCCACTTAAATTGTCATTTGCATATATTGAGAGAATTATTGGTTCTAAGTGAGATCAATTGTTATAAGAAAAATGCATATACACGTCTTCCCTTTCAAAATTATCCATATATACCCATTCAGCCTGTGTGTAATGCCTATTTCTAAATGACAGGTCTTTAGTTATCTCATTCAATGAATCTCAATAAAAATGCAAATTATGCACTCGCAGCCTCAGAATTCTCCCATTCTTCGCCAGAATTCTAAAAGAGAAGGCGATAGGCAGGCTCTTTAGAAAGCAATCGGTGCGGACGAGATTGCCAAACATATTTCCCAAAGCTTTAATTGGAAAGTCAAGTCCAAATCCCTCTTCTTATAAAGGGTTTCGTTTCGTAAGAGCGATAGGAAAGTTAAGACCAACTTCTGGTTGGATGACCAAACATAAACCAAATCTCAGTATGTTGTTTTACAGATGAGAGATCAAATTGCTTCATGGAACATCAAATCCATTCCTGCTTTTTGATAAAACTTGGTATTACCGGGGATACGAGAGACAAGAAATTGCTGCTATATGAGCTTCTTTTAGATGTCTCGAACAGCATCTATTAAAGTGAGGAATGAATCCTTAAATGAGAATAAAGATAGGTCCTTAAATAAGATGGGATTTTCAAATGAAATTTGTTATGCTTATTTAGTTTTCAAATGAGCTGCGCAACTTAAAGTATTTTTGAAACATAAAGCCAACTCATTTATTTAAAATAATACTATGATTCTTCATTTCCTGCTGTGAATGACACAGCAATAGAAGCAAATTAATATTTTAATTTTTACGCTTCTTATTAAAATCTACTAAACACGCGATGTCGTATAAAATGTATTGAGATTAATGGAAATTAAACTAATTTATTAGGCTTGTAAAAGTAACTTATTTAGTAATAAGAACCTTGAGGAAGAAATGAACAATTTGAATTAGAAGTCCATTTATTAATTATTGCATACGGCAAAAAAACTAAAATATTTCAATGTCTCAAAATAGTCAATGCCTGAAAATAAACGTGAATTTAAGAGAAAAACATCACATGTCCTATCTGATGGAGACAAAATTTCACAAAATAATAAAATTTATTGCATATAATACTTATAATGATATTTTCTATTGAACAAGTATTAAAAAAGCTAAAATAAAATTAGCGACAAATTTCTATGTCCCTTTTTCTAGGGTTCATAGCTTATTTTATTATTATTCCTATCCTGTTTTTATTTGTTTATCACTATTCGTTTTGTTTTTTCATCGTCTATTGATATACATTTATAAACAATACAATGTCTGGAGATATAAAATGTTATACATACAAAGGCCGTGGCATCATGAATATGGAATCATTGAAAGATATTGAAAAAAAATGTGCTGATAAAAAATTAAACCAGAACCCTATTGAAAGGAACTTAAATTCACCGAATTAAAGATACTTTTTAAATCTTCTTTTGAATGCATAAAATTTCAAAGCACGGAAAATTACTTTTTGATTAAATTAATCGTAATTACAAATTTTCCAACGAAATCCCAGGAATTAATTCCCAAAATTAAGATTTAAACATGCTTGAAAGAGTGAAAATTGTTGATAAATTTCAGAAGATAACTAGTGAAGCAGCTACATATAATCCATTAAATTCTATTTTTGCATAGAAACTTTGTTGCAAATTTAAAATTGTTATATGAAGAAACTGTTAAATTAATGTGATAATTACCAATGCATTGATAAGATTTAAATATTTTTTTTAAATTCTCATTATTTTCAATAATTTTATTTCTGCTTGTAACCATTAATCAAAGAATTATTTATTTTTAATAGTTACAGATCGTATCTTTCACAGTGAGCTCGCACCATTTTCACATTGGGGCACAAAAGTCGAAATGTAACTTGTTATTAGTTAACAGGCATTCGACCAGGAGTTCGACGATTGACTACACAGATACTACAAATATAAAAAATGAATATCATTACAATTATGGAAGCAGTAAACCGAAATTCGAACTCATTTATTGAAGACTTGCCGCCCAATTTGTTTGCCGGCAATATGATTTCAATTGAATCATGCATATTTTATATTCATGGCTCCTTTAAAGATATCATTTTATACTTAGAGATTGTAGTAGATATTTAACCCATGTTCTTTTAGTGGCCTTGCAACTAGTCTGTTCATTGTCTACATAAATGTCCCCAACGCAGTCAAATAACTGACTATGTCACGTAACATCTAATTGCACGTTGTTGGTGCAATCGTCACTTTCTCATTCCTCTTGCAAAATATGCATTCGATTTCAACATTCGAAAGGTTGCAGCATATTTTATGGCCAGAAGCATGTTAAATGGTTTAAAACATGCTGAAAATGAATTAATACATAATAACCAATAATCAGTCAGCTTACTGGATATATTTCTCAATATGCAAAATATCTCAGAGCTTGATTTGTAGATTTAAAAAAAAAAATGATGAAATATAATATGATAGCAAAATATTTTACGATACTACCTAAACCTTCAACAATGAAAAAGAAATAAGCAATTGAATAATTGTTTAAATAATCAAAACGGTTTTAATTGCGTTGAAACAATGAAAAGTATTGTTGTAAATTATGCCAAAAATATGCTAAAAAATTATTAAAATTAGAGAACAAATTGTACAGCATATTAATTAATTTCATTGAATAGGTAATTTTTTGCACCTTGAGATGGTTTAAAAATAGTTATTTTTCTGTAATATGTTACAAACTTATTAATGAAAAACGCCGAAATTTCGATTAATTTTGAATTAATTAAAATTTCAGAAAAAAAAGTGCTCCGAGGTGCGCATTCTCACCCTCTAAAGTATATTTGTGCCAAACTGCGTAGCTCTAGGTCCAGCGGTCTGCCCTGTAGAAGACCAATACACAGACACACACACACACACACATTCTTCTTTATTACTGGTAGATACATCGATGAGAAAAGCAGCCTTAATTTTGTTCAACCTCGTTTAATATCCACATTTCACATAATAAGCACTATATGAGAATCGGCATTTAACTTATTTCGTCATGTGGTGGGATTCGAGAAGAACTCTAATCACATGGCTACAGTTGGAAAAGTCTATCAAAGAAACATTGGTTTTTACTCAATGTGAATGAAAATGATGGACTTTTATTGGAGCTTTCTGGAACAATAATGATAAATATCTCTGCGATCTATTGAATTGCGCCCTACGCGATATCAACCGTATCAATGCTTTGGAAAGAAAATGAATTTAACAAGAAAAGATGGCTCCAAAGTACCGTTTGAGCTAAAGTAAGAATTTGTTCTCCTCACCTTATTTATATACTGGACTCTATGTGAGCTTATCTAGTATCAATTATTTTGTCCCTGGATTTTCGAGATAAAAATAAATTAATTAACGATAAAGAAAAACAGTAGGTTTCCAGGTATTTCTGTTTCATGAAAGAAAATTAATTTACTTTTGATTGCCTGTGGAAATGCTATTTACCTTTGGAAATAATCACAAAAACAGTGCCGATGTGCGAGTGGTAGACTGATAATCAATTGGCATTGAATGTTGTCATTAAAAATAATTTTCCAAGGACATATCAAATATTTAAAAAAATTGTCTTAACTAATAAAAAAAAGTTGTAAATTTATTTTCCTTGTTTTGTTTTAAAATAACAGATTTAGGCATTTTCCAACTGTTAAGATGGTAGATACGTGGTGTAACTTAACTCTTAAGGAATTTTTAGCCTGAAACTTTACTATCGGTTTCCAATACGTTATTTTTTGTTAAGCATTTTAATTACCTATTTAAAGTGTTTCCTTCTCCTGATAGTATTTCATTCTTAATTCCTGTCTAGTTCTGTATAGTGAGACTCGAAATGTAACTTTTAATTAATTAAACTTTTTTTTTATTATCCAGAAATCTTTCTTATAAGTTAAAAAGAAATTTTTTCGAACATTAAGCATTAGTATTTATATTCTTTTATGAATCTTTATAAATATTTTTCCATAATTTTCCGTTTATATATTTTCTTTTAAAATTCATAGAATTTCCTTTTTATTTGAAAAATTTAAGATTAAAATTATAACGGAAGGATAAAGTTCGGCTTTTCTATTTTTTCAGCATTTGTCATTTTCATGAAAAGATAAAAACCCTATAATACGTATTTGCCACAAAATCAATAATTAAACAAAATGACTTGTTAATAGAGTTTGTGTCATAAATTGTTCGACTGCTTCCCCATAATTTCATTCGAATCAGTAATCAGAAAAGTGCTCTTAAACGATCCTGCATATTTATTCTTCATTAGTTGCAAATGTTTCCCGTAGGTTTGCCCGTGATAATAAATAAAAGCAATTTCAAACTATCCCTAGAGAAACGCTCATCTGCAGCAGACGAGTAAGAAATATCTGTCTTTGGTTCATGGAAATTCAACTCACGTCTTTGAAATAGAAGATCAAAAGCTCGCATGCTGCGTTAATATGCATAACTTAAAATGTGGAAGAACTTCCCAAACGTCTTTGAAGGTAGTCTTAGATAGCTTATATGTTAATACCGCTATGAAGTGAACAAGCAGTACGAAAACTTCTTCAGGATTATGCAGAATGAATCCCAAACTCTCTTTACGGAGCGTAGTAAGTTGTGTCTCCTGCTGTAAAAATTTTCTGTAACGTACTATTTAACATGCAGCATACTTGGTGTTAAGTGATGTCTACCTTCTTTAAAACTGAAGAGTAAAAAATATAGAGTTAAAAGAGTAGAACAGTTGAGCTTAATATTGTTTAGCAACGGATTCGGAAACCCTCCGCGCTTTTGCGCATGTGCCAGGCGGAGTTATTTTCATCAAAATAGGGGAGAAGTGAAGAATGGGAGGGTGATGCTTACATTTTACTGAGCATGATCTAACCAAGAACTCCGGAAATGCGCTCATATTGCCCGGTGTAAAATAATCGAAAATTGCTAGTCTCGGAATCCGTTGCTGAACAGTAATTGTGTGTTCACGTACCTAGAAAAATAAACATAGTTGCTTTTTTTTAAGTAATTACTTATTACTTTGAAATATTTTATTGGCTAAAGGCTATTTTCTTGAAGTGTGGTTATCGTAACTGGCTCCTTGAATAACAAAATAAATCATTTTCTCTACATTTGATTTTTGTGTCATAGAGAAGTTTCGGTAAATAGATTGTTAATACAATATCTGTGATTCTTAAAATTTCAGATTCATTTATACGCCTGGCATGCCATGCATTTTTTGTGGAATGCACCAAACGATATAAAATCGTTTGGGAAGAAATGGGGCAAATATTACTGCAAGTCTTTGATAATAATTTATTTTAACTATTAAAGCTAACATTTTCCCCTTCCATGACATTTCATTAATTGTCTGAATTAGTGATTTAAATAAATATAAAGATGATACGGAACTTTTAACAGGAGTTTCATGTTTAAGGTTTTTTTTATATTTTAAAAATTTTAAATTATTTTAGAAATGTATAATTAAGAGTAAACAGTTTTGAGTTAATGGAATCACAAAGTCATTGCTTAAAATTATTGTTTATTTTAATATATTCACACAATAAAATTTGTATTTAGTTTGCATCGCATATTGCATCGATAACACTCAATAAATAGTTCTTTTAGTATCATCATTATTTGGCATTTATGATAAAATTGTCTATCAAAAATTCAAAATCATTTTAAAGAAGCAACATATTCACAACAGCCTATTACTTTTGATAAAATTTCACACTGGCAGCAGCAGCTTTTGTGTCTATCATACTGCACCCATAAAAATCAAATATTCTTCTAAAAATGTTTCAATGATATCTTTAGAGAACATTTATAAGAAATGTTTAACTGAATTTAGAATAAATATTACTGCAAGTCTTTGATAATAATTTATTTTATTTAATGTTGCGTTTAAGGGTTATATAAAAACTACCCTTTAAAATTTCAAAAAAAATCTTCACCTAGAACGTTTGCATTTCTATATATAGTTGCACTGAATCAAACGAAAGAAAAGAAATCCCAGACCATTTTCACTCCTCAAGATTTACAACGCAGTGAAAACCGATCCTCCCCATCAAATAAATGACAGAGACCGACCATTTCATCAAATCGCTTGAAGCCATCGATATTGGTCAACATTCTTAGCCTAAATCTCTTAAGAGATTTCATCCAAGTACATTGAAAGGGACGGGAAAAACTAAGAGCTTCCTGTTTCCGAGGTTGGGAGAAAGATTTGGTAAATCCCAGGAATAAGGGGAGCAATCGGTATCCTGTGCCATGATAATCTCATCTGATACGCTCAATGATTGATTGAGGCCGCCCTGATTACTTAAATAGCTTCCAACTTCCGTGATTCACCGGATGTACGGAAGTTGGAGTTTTGGCCAGGTTTTTCTTCTAACGTCCGCGAATCCCTAGGAAATAGATCAGTTTATTTGATGGGTAATAATTTAAGCTTTCTTGAAAGTAACCGAAATTTGCTCTATATTTAGAAATGTGTTAAAATGATGGAATTAAGCATTTCGCATTTTCCTTACTTGTCGTGAAAAGGCTGTACCATTAGCAATTTCAGTTTGCTTACAAGCTGATACAAATGCTGCACCAATAGTATTTTCAGTCTGCGTGCGAGCTGAAACAAATGTTGTAGCAATTTTTTTTTCAGTTTGCGTGTGGGCTGATAAAAATTTCGTACTACTCAACCATCAGTGTTTCAGTTTCGACATCGAGGCCATTCTTTAGAGTTTATAATCACCCTATTTATAAGTTTATTGCCCAGACATTTCATATTACGACATACGCAATGGATACATTTATTGACAATGAACCATGGGAAAGATAGATGATACCACGGATATAATTGAATAGACTAAGAATAATGTCTTCCAATAGTTTTAATAGGGACCTAAGAACTTTCCTGCTTCACTCAGCATATCCGCTTTGAAGGAGCATTTTTAAATTCCATTCAACCATTATTTAATGATTGGTTTCTTTTTGCGCTTTATATATATCAATGTTAAATTGTTGAAAAGTAAAGCATTAGATCTGGTTTGAGTATGATTATATGATTAAATTCAGTTGTTCCTCATCTCCGTTTCAAACAGTAGCGTTCTTCTGATACATAACGACGAAATTGCTTGTATTTTTGTAACTTTACTTGCGTTATTCTCTTTTAAATATACGATTCTTAATGGATGCAAAAAAGAAAATTAATAAATTACATCAATTGAGTTGAAATGTATTACTACGTGAAATAAAGATCACAAAGTTGTTTTATTATAGAAAACCATATATTTTACAATACGTCCATTAAAATAATTTGTATAGTAATACTCTAAAAAATATAACATATGATATAGTAAATGAGGCAGGATCATGAACTCTACAATTTTTCTTATTTTGCTATATATTAACTTTGCTGCAATAAATTTGAAATAAAAACATATATTTTACCAAATAATTATATTTTTGCAAAATGATTCCCTTAAAGGTTAAAGGTAAAATAAACTCTGCACAGCTAGAAACGGTTTTGAGAGTTCATAGAATGTCACAAAATAAGCAATCTCTATAATTTGTTTCCAAGAAAGATGTGACATCTTAACTGAAGTATGGATTCTAAACTTTAAAGAGAATGTGAACATCAATTTCTTACATGCTATTATGCGTGCATAAGAAAATGCTCAAAATAACCATGACGTATAGCGAGACATGGATGCTGAATGTATTGCCTAAGATGAAATAAAAAAAATGATTTCAGCTAGGTATTTGAAATATTTTGAAAGCTTTAATCATCGGAAAGTTAAAATAAATTAGTTTATCAGTCTTTATAAATTACACCATATTTATTAGGGAAAAATTTTCTATCCCAAAGCTAAAATAAAACTGCTGAAATTTAAAGCGCGACGGTTTTAATAAAGGAAGTATCTTTTTGAAAACAAAAACCATAATTTTAAATGATAATGATCTTTACTTAAAAAGCTACTCAAAAGTAATTAGCTCAGGTATCTCGTTTCTCGTGGCTTAAAAATACCACTCTGCTAATTTGTAACATGTGTTGAAGGAGGAAAAAAATGAAATACATCTCTCTCAACTCTCCATAAACAACGAAAGAAGAAAAACAGGAAAAAAGACCATCACTTCATAATTACCAACTTAAACAGTTACCTGAGCACGTTTAATTAAGCTTTACGCAAGATCTATTTTCTGAACAGTTCGTTACAAATTGATTTCAAAAACTCATATCGTTTTCCTTGATGCGGTAATTGCACGTGTTTGAAAGATGAAGTGGTGAGCTAATTGCCAATACTTGCCTTCCTTTTCCAAAGGAAGACAAATTAGCGAAGTATATGCTTTCATAAATAAGGTAATAACAGGAAACCAGGATACTGGGCTTGTTAAGATGCATTAAAGAGTGTTTGTTTATTATCGATAATGAATATAAACAATGGAAGCCTAAAGGTCCTCAAAAACTTAAATACTTTAAAATTAATCTCTTCAGGTGTGTGCATGCTGGGACGTATACTCATTTCAGATGAGCAGTTATCGATTCTTCTTAGTTTTTACCTCCAATTTTAAAAATTTCATCTAAGCGATGATTTCCTTTAAAGCGACCAGATAGTAAATGGATACATAATAAATATTGAGTATACGTTGGACATAGCGCTTGAATACTGTCTTCGTTTCAAAGTCTTATCCAGTAAAGAAGGTAGGAGTTTTGGTTTGGAAACTCGAGAAATTAAGAGTTGTATCCAAAAAAATATGATTATAGTTGTTTTGATGAAGAAAAACCAATTTAATTATGATTTTTAAGAAATAACAAAATTAGCTTACCTTCTTATTGTAAATTTATATTTTACAATATCATATCCAGGATAAACGTGCGACATTTCATGTTGGTATAGATTTTGAGCCTGTTGGAATGTTAACAAATATACTTGAAAATTATATGCATGTAATAGTTTAGAATTTTTCTCATCTATAAAATGAATCCTTTTCTTATGCCACTTAATTTTAAACCACTAAAACACACTTTTTCTTTAACTTAAAGAGTCACAAGAATCTTCACTGTTAATTAAACTGCCTTTTATGGGACTTTCCCCTTTTACGGAAGTATTTAAGCTCGTCGCGTTTTTGTAAAGTTCTCTTTTCGCGATGAAACATTTCCTGGTTACTACGCAATGCCTTTACGCGTAAAATTTCCCTCCTGGCCATGAGTTAGATGTACTTATTGTATCGTTTATCTATTTGAACTAATCTGCAACATTTTAATTAAATATGTCTTAATATAATAAACTGTTCTTTGGTTACCAACGACTGCCTCCTGCCGTCTTCATCTGACATGAATCTATGCATCAGGTAAAGGAATATCGTAAAGGAAAAATAAATGTATCAAAACTAAAATTTTTGTGAAATAGTCATTGACTATTGTTTATTTACAATAACTCTATTCAATTAACTGTTTTTCATGTTTTACTTATAAAATTTGATTGTTTTAATTTTTCTGAGACAAGCATAAATTGTATGAGTCAATTTTCTTAAATATCCCACTATTTGATTAATGTAATCCAAAAACATGGAGCTCTGAGCAAGGAGCTTGTAAAATTAACAAGTCTTTTTTCTTGAAATTGAATCCAATTTTCATAACATGAAGTATTTTTACGAGAATCGTGAGGGTTGCAATGAGTAAATAAAACCCGAGGAATCTATTTGTAGTTATAGCTGCAAAAGTGCAATCTATATTATTTTAATATACAGACACAGAGGACCATTCCCGCAGCTTTAACCACTGCACCGATTTCGAAGATTTTTATTTGACGTGGAAGCTTATGACGCCTACATATGTCATTAAATGTCGTCTGTCCCCTCCACCACCCTCAATTTTCGAGGGAAATCGAAAAAATACTTTTCCACTGTACTATCTCCATGGGGAAAAATCCAAGTAACAGTTCTGAGCCCTAACCACTTGACAGATTTTGATAATTTTTATTTCATATTAAAAGCTTATGATTTTCTAGATATATCATCAATTGTCGCCTACCAACAACCACCCTCCATTTTCAAGAGGAATCGAAAAAACATTACTCTACTATACATTCTCTATGGAGAGCGACATTGGCGGAGTCCCCAACCACTAGACCTTTCCTACATTTTTTATTTTATATGAAAGATTATGACCACTAGATATGTCATCACCACCCACCACCTTCCATTTTCGAGATATATTGCAAAATAAAACTTTGGTAGAATCTCTCATCCTATACAACCACCAATTTACCAATTTATTTCACCAAGCTGCACACATAGCTACAGACTATTAATATTACGGACAAATAGCTGATCGCAGAAGGCGGCTAGTGTTTTTTTGAAAGAAAAATAATTAAAATATATCCGGATATATTCGTCTTAATTTGGTGAAATAAAAGTAGCAGAATTTGAGTAAGAACTTCAATTCATAATGAAGGCTTCAAGAATTCAATATTTCTAGAACTTATAATTTATGTATAACAATGTTTGATTTGCGGAGATGATAAGAAAAATAACTAATCCCATATTTGCTGGGAAAATTGCTCTGTTGATTTTAGAGAATAAATAAAGACCTGTAAGGGTGGAATTTTGAAATTTATTTTCTGCAAAGCAATTTTTTATAAGCTTGAAAAATTGTATTTCCTTCATACATGTGCTAAAACCTATAGCAGAATTTACAAATAAATTTTTTAATGGAAAAGTGTTAAGTTATATTAAAAACTGTAATATTTATTTTTTAAAACTCCTTAATATTTCTTTAAAAAGAATGTATTTTACTTCTCTCATCTTTTGAAATAAGGATGCAGGTATATTAAATAATTAACAGTGTATAAATTCTCCAAAATTAGAATAATACTGTAAAGTTAGGTATAACTGTGACTAAAGAACATTATTTGCAATGCTTTTTCTTCTTACTAAAAACATAAAATTATGTTGTTGATACCGTTCAATGTCTTTTCTACGGTCGGTTTTTCTTTACTGAAGACATTCTGGAAGAAAGGAGAATGTTAATTAATTTCAGGTTTGTTAACGATTAAGCAAGTACCGTACAGAATATTTTTACGGAGGCGGAAGAAATTTTTGCATATAATAAATGAAGTTTGTGAAAACTGCAGCGTAATCCTGAAGAAGCCTTAGAACTGTGAGTTCACTTCTTAGTGGCATTAACATATAAGCTATTTAAGACAGCCTTCAAAGACGTTTCAGAAGTTCTTCCACACTTTAAGATATGCATATTAACATAGCATGCGAGCTTTTGATCTTCTATTTCAAAGACGTGAGTTGAATATCCATGAACCAGAGACAGATGTTTCTTATTCGTCTGCTGCAGATGAGTGTTTCTCCAGGGATAGTTTGAAATTGCTTTTATTTATTATCATGGACAAACCTATGAGAAACATTTGCAGCTGATGGAGAATAAATATGCAAGATCGTTTAAGAGCCCTTTTCTGATTATTACTTCAAATGAAATTAGGGAAAATATTCGAGGTCATTTAAGACAGATTAAATGGATATTTTACTTTGTTTCATAAAATATTTTGAAATAAAAAATTTTTAATTGCGTTTGAATCTTTGAATTTTATACATTTATATCCATCTATAATCCTAAACTTGGTCATTTAAAAAGAAATGTTTTTTTTAATATTTTTATGCAGAAATAAATAAAGTAACATAGTATGCATGGGTTATAACATGTCAAAACATTGAGATGATTCTTTTTTTCCTACTTTTTTATAGGGATATATTGTTGTAGAGTTCTGGTTAGGAAGGCTTTGGTAAATAGCTTAGAAAATGAAGAATATGATTTTCATCTCACATTTCTACCAGAGATACGGAATATATGTGGATATAGTGCATTTTAAATGCGTATTTAGGCAGAAAACTTCCTCTTGTTGGTGTTGTGCGGAAGTTCAGAGACCACAGATGAAATTCAAGTGTTTCCTAGGCAAATGACCATTGTTGAAAATATAATACTCTTCTCAAGGCAACGCCACTTAGCTTTAAAACAGAACATGAATCTAAAACAGAATACCCAATCTAACCAGTTTATAAACAAATTTAAGATTAAATTGCGTATTCTCTACTTCCTTTAATTCAATAACATTTTATGTTAAAAGATTTTTGAAAAATCATAATGTGTATGATTAATGAGACAAAAAATAACTCACAGAATTCTTTATTCTAAGTAGAATCTCATTTTAAGTATTTGTATTATACCACATTAAGTTCGTTTTCATTTATATAGAAGGCTTGAAAACATAATTTCCAATTATTTGAATCTACGGTATTATAGGAATATAAGAAAGTAACAAAATACTGGAATATATATTAAATTAATTCATTTTTAATTTTGATGTAGCATACAACTATATTTAATGTTTTGTTACTTATAAGACAGAGAAAACCAGGTTAATAGGCACATTTAATTTAAATATTTAACATTGTACAATTCTGAAACCACAAATTGTTTTATAAAAGTAAATAATGTTTGATTTGTATCTATTCTAAACTATGAATAAACCTCATAAATAAATTAGCTTTACTTTGATAAAAGTTTTACCTAGTAAGCTACATTTTTAATGGGTATGGCGATTCTAAGGGTAACAAATGTTTCTTTTGAAATTCAAAGTGATGTTCCGATTTCTTATAGGAACTGTGAGCATAAATTAGCTATATTTCTTTAGCATTTCTTGAAATAAGATTTTATTTTATTTAAATAGCATTCCAAAGTGTTTATTAAGCAAGATGAAAAAAGAGGAAATATCCTGAAAAAATAACAAAATTCTTTACTTATTGTTGTAAGCAATGCTTTAGTGAAGTTTTTGTTTACGGAATAAATAATAATTTGATTTTGTATCTGATTGCTAACATGATAAATAAGTAATATGGTTTAATTCTTATAGCGTTATGAAATAAAATAAATTTTGCTTTTAATAATTGAAACCCAGTTTTATAGAAATTCAGGGAATATGCGTTACTATAAGAAAATCAAGTATAAGAAATTGCTTCAGAAACAAAGAATTATTAAACAGTAGGTGGCTAGAATAATGTGCACACTTTAGCATTTGCATATTTTTGCAATATCTCGCGAAGCTGGATGGATTTTCTTAGAATTTCAAAAATATAGGCTTGGGCTCACATTTTACATTGAAAATTCGGCCGCGAGAGCATTTAGGGGACCGACCAGAAATTGATGAAGAAGGAAATGATTTAGGACTCACTCCCGTTTCACAGAAAGCAGAAAGTGACTTGCAAATTTCATCAATAGTTTTGTTTTGATGTGCGTAATATTTATTTGCATTTCTATAAAATGAGCACGAAAATTCGAGAAGATATAATGGTTTTGTTAAAAACAATCCTAAATTTTCCCGTATATATTTTGTTTATA
The DNA here is from genome assembly GCA_013235015.1 of Araneus ventricosus. Classification (NCBI taxonomy): domain Eukaryota; kingdom Metazoa; phylum Arthropoda; class Arachnida; order Araneae; family Araneidae; genus Araneus; species Araneus ventricosus. Next base: position 15,575 of record BGPR01011948.1, read on the forward strand.
ACATGCTCAGTTTTCAGCAAAATTTTGAGAAACTTACAGAATTCTCGACAATATGTCAGAGAAGCACTGTATAAAAATTTGAAGTAAATACTTTCAATATTAGAGGAAACATGGGTATTTATAGTAAATCATTTTTATTGCGTATATGACAGACGTAGCCTAATTTTTCTGTCTTAACTTCAAAGTCAGATATATGGGGCAACTTAAACAAAAATTTCAGTTAAATATCCTAAGACTCAGAAAGATGTCGGCATTTCAGTAAGATGAATTTCTCTTTGAGAGAAACTAAAGGATGAGAAGTTTTCCACAAGTAGATGCTTTCGAAATTCGAATTTCCCAACAGTAATATTAATTTTTAAGAAAGTTGAACATCCTAAATACACATGTATACTTAGAAATTAAATACATTACTTGAATTGCATTTCATTTATAATAATCCTAAGATTGAAGTTTAAAAAATTATCAGGTCCTAGATATAAATAATGAAAAATGTATTTCTGCAATGTTTTTATAGAGATTTTTTTAAAGATAGGAAAGTAACTACACAGCGAAAAGAAAGTCCTAAAATTTAATATTTATTCACTTTAACTGTGTTTGCGTACCCGCATTATTGCAATACCTATTACATATACTAAAACACAAACATTTTCATCAAATGAAACGTATTTTAATGCTTTCTGCGTGGAATTTTAAGAAAAGTTTAATATGGAACATCCTCATGATAAACATGATATATATCTTAAAAACGATTTTAAAAAATGAATAATTTCTATCTTAATTTAAGGCATAAAGACCATGATAAATTTAAAATGTGTGTGCTTCCGCTTCCTTACTTCATCAACTGTTTTTTCTGCATATTTATTAAAATAAATTGACAAAATAAATCTCATCTATTCAATCTTATAATACAATATTTAAACTTATTTTGGACAACATTTCTGATAATGTAGCTTGTTTTTAAGGAGGAACTGAATGAAAAGATGGAGTGAACTATCAAGTTGGTATAGGTTATTTGAAAAAAACTGTCAGATTGATATTCTTCTTTAAATATATTGCAGTTTTCCATACCACATTCAACCATATTGTCCACGAATACTGTATGTACACTTTAACCACTCTTATTGCAGCACGTTTTATATAACATAGGTAAATACTGAAACATTTGTAAACTGCTATGCCGATTGCAAAATATAATTTTCCTGCAGGCCACTAAAATTCTCCCAAAATAAAAAGAATTAACATTTTCAGTGTACGCGGCAACTTCCGAAATGCGGTTTTTTGTAATCATTTTACTTCTTTCACTTAAGTTAGGACGAAACGAAATTCGCTGAATGTACGATTTTAACGTGGCGTGGACTTTTTCAAAGAGATATTTTAACACAAAAAGGCTTTCAGTTCTGAAAAAAACACCGCCAGAAAAGGCTTACGCGTCAGTTTTAAGGAGAACTTATTTTAGAATGAAAGACTTGGATTCTTTACGTTTTTCAATTTGTGCTAGAAATATTGAATTTTAACAATTTTATTTTTTATCCAGATGCATTCTGAAGTTGAAAATGGTATTTTTTTCAACAGAATAAAACGTCAAAACCAAGAATTAAAGTGTTCTAGGTAATAATTAGAAGAATTTCGAATATACATAGCTAAGAAACGCTAGTTAATTGTTAAATAATGAAACTGCTGATTTTTTATTAATTTATTTCTATTATAAATCCCTTTTTATTTGAAGCAAAGAATTATTTTGAATTTCATTCATTTGCAGTATTTAGGGATTTATTGATTTCGTATACTCAATTATTTGTTTTTGATATTATTTAAAATATTTTGTTTTTATACCAACTTAATGGATGACAGATTTACCTATGCGAATTTACTTAATTCTATTAATTTACAGGGTTTCTCATTAATTAATATATTTTTAGTGAATGCTTATGTGTAACTCATAAATAGCACCCATAGCTGATAGTGCAATCTTAGTTTTTATCTCCCTCCTCGAACTTGTAAACCCAAGAACACATTGATAGTATTCTGTGAGTATTTAAATTTAGGTGTTAAATATATTATTTCTGTATGCAAAATTCCTTTTTTCTCAACCACTGCAAAACCTATATGCCGTAAATGTTATAACTATATATTATTTCTGTGTGTATTAATCATGGATAACTCTATGTAATCTTTCCAAGAGTCATTGAATTGGTCGAAGTAGGTTTTTCTTTAAATTTTATAGATTGAGATAGTAAACTAAAATAGTCATCAATTGTTTGAAGATTTCCTATCGCCAAGGAAAAAGAGGACGGAAGTCTTTTGATAACAACAGCAAATTTATTGATTGAATTAAAAATTAGACGAACTCGCGTGTATGGATGCGTGTAGAAAAAACTGCAATTCTATTAAGCACGGGTAATAAAAAGTAGTAGAAGTTAATTTTACAGAATCAAAATTTATTTCTAAAAATAAAAGTTCGTCAGTCACTGCATCGTTATCGTCATTAGCATCCATCATCACATAATATAAAGCAGACTTGAAGCCACTACAGTGTGCCTCTTCAAAGTACTGAAGGTATGGGTGTCAAGGTATAAGCAACCGAATTCGTCGAGCGTATCTGGTAGTCACTGGAGGTCGAAGGTCATTGTTAGTAAATTGGAAATCGGGGCAATCTGTGTCATCTTTCCTAGGATGCTGACTTTAAATTGATTATGCTGATTGTGAGACTAATACCTATTAGCATGCTGTAAGTCTTACCAGGTCGACAAGAATTTTTGAATTCCATCGTACGGAGGAGATAATGGCGACTTGACCCAATGCTTTCGTACAAAAAAAGAGTGTACATTCATTTAAGGCGGGATTGACGAAACCTATTCTATTTGAATGGGGTGATGTAGAGACTAGAGTATGTTTTTCCATTGTACATCGTAGATGCTCCAAAAATGTAGACTCAGAAATCGGCTTCAATAAAGGACAGAAGAACGCGCCAGAAATGACCAGTGAAGCTCCATAAACCATATCGGAGCACGAATTTTGGATAATCTCCTTCATTGCTTTCATTTTAAGTGAGACAATACAAAGATTATCAGTCCAGAATATGTTATTATGGCACATTAGAACTTGTTTCAATGTTCCGCTCATTCGCTCGACCATAGCATGACAAAGTGTGGTACGGACCTTGGTGATACAAATTTCGAAGATAAGGTAGCGATAATTTGAATACTAATTGTCGAAATTGATAACTTGTAATAACCGAGAGAGCTCCGAATCGAGAGATTCAATTAGTTTCAAGACGTTTCGCAACCGTCTCAGCTGTAATATCTGCAATAGGAATAGAATTTGGCCAACGAGTGTATCTTTCGATGCAAGTGGACATGTATCGGAAACCATTTGAAGATAGCAAAAGACCTACCAGATAAATATGGATATGCTAAGGACCATGTATAGGATAAAAAACAACCATACAAAAGTTTACAGGAATGAATTTTCGAACATTGTCATTCGACACCTCGCAGTACAGTTCCACATTTGGTGGGATATTTAATCGTTGCAGCTTAAGTGATGTCTTCGAAATTGATAGAAAAATTTGCAATTCCCCATCGGTCTCTTGTGCTCTTGTCATATCTTCAAAATTAGCAGATGACAACCTGATCTCACTGATCCTTGATAAAGCATCGTCAAATACGTTATCAGTACCAGATACATGTCATATATCTATACTGAACTGTGAAATAAAATCGAGCTGCCTCAACTGCCATGGGAACATGAATAAGATTGCATCCTACGTTCAAGCCTGTTTCACATAACGTGAAGCAGGCTTGTAACAATGCACTGCATTGATCTCAAATATATTTTGATCAATGAATATATATCTGAAAATAATCAATTAAAACGTCCTAATTCTGATTTATTTCCTAAAGCATCAAAAACTGATTCAGTTGATATTACTTATGAAGAAGAAATAACCAAGAAAATGTCTAAAACAATTGACAGCTATTTTAGAAAGAAAAACTCTATGGAGAAGATGGTGTGGCCCTCAGTTTATTTTTTTCATCATCAGATTTGAGATATTTGTTTTCGAAATCGAATTTCAACTTCCTAATTCACGAAACACAATAAGACCTTTAGTTACAAATTTTTCAAATGTCGTTAAAGCTGACTTGATTATTGAGTTCGAATATTTTAAGGAACAAGGAAAAAGATTCGCTTTAAGTCCTGACGAATGAACTTCCTAGGAAAATCACCGATATTTGAACCTGCACGTTCACCACAAGAAACACACTTTAATCTGGGCTTAATTAGAATACATGGCTCGTGTACTGCGGAACATACTATCAGTTTGTTACAAAGCACCGCCTGGAAAGCTTCGGTCTTGATTATGACACTGTTATTAATGGTGTGACTACTGATGACGCAATAGTCATGGTCAAAGTTGGCAAACTTATGAGTTGTTACCAGCAACTGTGTTTCGCACATGGATTAGAATTAGCCGTGGTCGACATATTATATAAAAAGAATATAAAAAGAGGAGAGGAACACCAAGAAATAACTTCTAATGAATCAGATGCAGACGACGAAGACACGAATGATACTCATGAAGAACAATGAATGACTGTAACAACAACAACAGATCCTCGTCATCTTCATCTTTCAAGGGCTGAAGTAATTCCTAGATACAATGATCTTCTTCAAAAAGTGCTGAAAGTGATGAATTTATTCAAAAGATCGCCTACTAAATACGATATGTACCTGCAAAAGTATGTGAAAGAAGATACAGGCAAAGAATTAAGCCTTATTTTAGACTGCCGCACACGCTGGAACAGTCTTCTGGCTATGATAGAAAGTTTTCGTAAGCTGAAAGTGTGTATAGATAAAGCTATGATTGATATAGGATCTGGCACAAAATTTAGTGACCTAGAATGGCCGAAAATAAAATATCTTATTGACAGCTTGTAGCCATTTAACTTGGCTGTAGAGGCACTATTCAAAAGAGATTCGACTCTGTTAACTGCTCAAACTTCACTAACGTTTATTTTAGAGAATTTACTTACACAAGACACAGTATTAAGTGCTTAATTATCTGAGGCACTTCGTGTGAGGATGAAAGAACGCAGCACTGTAGTAACAGGAATATTAATAAACTTACAGAATTCAAACAAAGATGATGATGATACAAAACGAGCTCATGATACATTTACTATGCCGAAAAAAAAAGTTGTAGGACTATAAATGAAACATTATTTTAGAAAGAGTTATTCAAGATGAAGCTTTAAAGAAAACGTAGATGATGTAGTAGAAAATAACTTAGATCCATCGTCATTGAAAAATGATTTGACATTACAGAAAGAATTACAAATACATATCCAGCAAGATATGAAAACCTATAGTATAAGTACCAAAAAGGAGAAAGATTTTGAGAAAATATTAATAAATAAAAGGAAATGACTGCATATGAAAGTGAAGAAGTTGGAGGAAAATACTTGTCTTCTATTCATGAGTATTTGTTGACAATAAAACCGACAAGTGTAGAAGCAGATCGGGCCTTCTCGGCCGCTGGTTATATTTGTAGCTCTGTAAGAAATCGATTGGCAGATGACACAATTAATACTATTTGTTTCCTCGATCCTTTTTTCAAAAACAAAAGCTATTTTTTATAATTGTTTTACTTAAAATAATAATTTAAAGTAAGTATATTAAAAATAAGAAGTTTTAAACTCGTTATTGTGATAATTGTACCATTGATTAAACAGATTCATGACGGCTGTCATAATTATAAGAATGAGACTGCTTGGCTTGACTAAATTACCTAGTTATTGTGATCTGAGTTGATAAGATTGATTTAGTTAGATTTAATATCAGTTACTTACATAATGTATTGTAAGTTACATTACAAGTTATCATTGATGTCATTTGTGAAATCTAGTAAGTGAGACTGGACGAAACTGCCCTTCATTATCTAATTATTACTGAACTAATATAAAAATTACAATTTAACTAGTTACACTGTTCCAAATTTTTATTGTTGATCCATGCGTAAATGTTGATTAACTATAGCAGTGTAAATAAAGTTGATTTCGTAAGAAATAAACGTTTTTTTATAAACTTTGTATTGCCACTCCGTTGATCATCTTTTATGCAGTTGATTTTGGAATGAAAACGCAAAATAGTTTTGATGTGACCAATCCGGCCGGATCCGACAGGTTTCAAATTGGTGCCGGATTGCAATCCCTAGTTTCGAAGTATTTATAGCCTCTTTTAGATGCTTTGTGCTCCTTTAGTAAAACACAAAAGCAATGTATTTACCAAAATTAGTTTCCTTCTTTTTAAATTTATTTTTTGAAAATTCACCCTATCATACGCCCATAGCATCAAAATAAAATTTTAAATAATGCAATAATAAACAACATTAATAAAATCTAATATCATTAACTTTCACTGTTTTATTGATACAAGTTACTGTATAAAGGCGTTATCAAAGAAAACTATATTTATGTTTTATACATCATTTTATTTCTGAATTTCTGAAGATTGCTTCGATATATTTCCTTTTCTTTTTATAGATTTATCCTATTTTACTAATTCTGATGAATTCCCTTTCTACAAATCTTTTATATTTTAAAGATCAAATTGAGCTGTGTATCACTAAAGAAAAAAAGAGGAAGGCTAATTTATTCTTTAATTTATTCCTTACATTTTATATTTGATATGAAGTCAATTTTTATAGCAGTTTCCGTGAAGTGAATGTAACGAATTTTCAAATAACTCTAACTTTAAAATCCTGAAGGAATTACAAACTTAAAAGTCAAAGAGACATAAAATGGATATATTTCTACATTTTTTCCAACAGCATTATTCTACCGTTCTTTTTATTCCATGTATAATATTAAAATAATAGATAAAAATTCATTTTGTATAGCAGGTGATATTCCAGGAGTTGTAAGGAAATACTGTCTTTAATCTAATCTTCTGAACCTTAAAATTAACTAGAATATTTTCTGTAAGAAACAGAAATAAATAATTTTCTCCCTTCACAGCAAATTTTGCACGGAACTTTATTCAATAAATATAATGTTTGTTTCATTCTTATTCCTTTTCGTATCCCAAATATTCGTACAATAGTTTGTTTTCCTTACACAAAATAGCGTTGCAGTTAATGATTATTGGATTCCCTCCCATAACGATGCTTTCTATTCCCTTATTTACAGTTTTTTTATTTAAAATTTTAAATTTGGATTCTATAATCTATAATGATGTTTTAAAGTATCTTGCAGATATTACTGTCAAGTTCCTGTTAAAGGAAAATGCAAGATTATCTTTCACTGCATATCTGAAAACATAATTCACATGACTACATCGCATAACTACCAACAACTTGAGCTACTACCAATAGCTACTTTTTGTAGGGATCTAACCGAAAGCTCAATCCGTACGAAAGTTTAATTAGAGTCTACAGACAATACGGAAATTCTCCATTTAACAGAATAGTTTTGAATGATGATTAATTGTGTTTTATAAAGGCAATTTGCTATGTATAAGAATTGCAGGATGTGCATTATATAAACAAACAATATTTATTTTGGATTATCAAACTGAAAATAAATCAAATATTCAATTAATTACTTTACGCTTAACTAAATAATTTACTAAATGGAAATATTTAACCAAGTAAAATGAAATATATATTTCCAAACATCACATTATATCATGTTGGAAGAAAGGTTTTAATTATTGAGTTTTGTGTTATATTACAAATTTTAGTGTTATAATATTAGAAAATGATTTAAAATGGTTTAAAGTCGTATATGTTTATTTTTCTTCTACGTAAAATCAATATTTTCATAAATGATGGGATTGATGTTATGAGTATTTTGAGCGATGTTTTAAAATTACGATGTCCTTCCTACTCTCGTGTTATTTCACAACGAGATGTTAGTATACCTAAACTCAACTTAACTAAACTCGTATCATAGTGAGTTTTAAATCCTCAGAATATTTTAAAAGTTTCTTCGTTTGGAAGATATCGTTGAACCAGCAATTATCTAAGTTTAAGGAGATTTATTTTAGACTCTACCTTCACAAGAGAGATTTATAATTTTTCTTTCTTTTCCACTCATAGCCTCTCTGTGAATAAAATTTTCAGGCTCTATATAATTCAGCAAAATGTAATCATGATACTGAAATTCGCATATCAATATACGAGATGGATCCAAAGAAGAGGTTACAAACAGCAGCAATTGAAAAGAAATTATTTTGGAGGAAATATTTTTCCCCAGAGTTGAGACAGATGGTGCTAGTTGCCTGACAGCTGTTGTGCGGGTAGGTAGTGTTGGCAATTGGCAAGACGTTTAGTCTCGTTTGTGCTACTTTGACAAAGTTAAGTGAAGCCATCCAACGTAAACGCCCTGGCATATTTACTGATGGTTTCATCCTCTTGTATGAGTTTGCCGGTCTCATACTGCTCTCAAAACTTTTGAATTTTTGCAAAATTTCAAGTGGAAAGCCTGGACCCACCCCCATACAGGCCAGATTTGGCACCCAGTGAATATTTCTTTTTTCCGAAATTGAAGGAAAACTTATCTGGGACAAGGTTCTCTTCAGACAGTGATGTGAAAACAGCTGCCGAGAATTGATTCAATGGGCAGGGATGTGATTTCTACCAATCCGAGTTAAACAAGTTGTTCCTGTCTTAAGATAAATGCCTCAATAAATTTGGCAGTTGTGTGAAATGTAACCGACAAGTATGCCTCTTGATTCTCTTTCGTATTTTCTCTCTCTTGTTAATCAATAATTTGTCATTATCCTAGTAAACGTTTTTGTATATATCCTGATAAATATTTGCACTGAATAAATAATGATAAATAAAATCAAGTTCAGCTTAACACAGTTGTTGCTAGTTTCAATATATTGCTTCAAATGAAAGTGATATTTTTATCCATGCCTGATTAAGAATGTAGAAGAACATACTACCAGATGGCGATATAAAATGTTATGCACACCAGTATTGTTTTATGTTATCCTCTTTGGAGTTGTATCCTCTATCTGTATTCTGCAGATCAATGTTTATCACTACAGGCCACTGACCAGCATTGAAAAAGCAACCATATGAATATTTTTTTCGTCTCCCAAGAAAGAAACCGGAATTTTTTAATTATTAGTTCCTTAGAAAATGGACCAATGCCTGTAAATAATTTATGCAAAGCTTATAGAATAAAAAAGGATTAGTGCTATTTTATCAACGTAAAGTTACAAAATGGAAAAGAATGCTTAAGAAATCATCCACTGCAATAATTAGCAGATTAAGAGCTCTACACCGAAAAGTTTGAAAAATTGAACTTAAGCCAAAAAGAAAACTTCTTCTCCTTCTAAACATTTAAGCAGCGTTAATTTGTCAATGTTCCAGTCATTTATTGAAAAAACGGCCAGAAGAAAAAACACGTTAAATACATAAACGCCGAATAAAACATCTTAGGTTCTTAAAACGGTTTGAATATCTTAAGAACTTAGTTGGAGAATATATAAAAGAATATTAGCACCAAAGAAGAGAGCAGGAAAAAAGCATACTTTGAAATTAATGTAACATTTTGGTCTCAAAGGAGTATCTTAACAGGAGGAAACAGATGCTGTGAGAATTCTCTACTTTTTTCACCTCATGCTTTTTGTTGTTCTGTCTTCCTTCTCTTCTGGCAGGGGAACGGCAGAGCATAGGAACTTTGCCACTAACGACCGATAGGGAAGTGTAATGAGTGTTTAATGATTGTAGGGTAGTCTGTTTTAAGGCCTTAATTCCCCTTCGAGGGGGCTGCCTACAAAATGTAGTGGGAATTATAAAGGGCCAAGAGAAGTTTTAAAGTAGGGATTTTGTTCCACCTTTGTGCTGTATAGAAATGGAGTCAACTGGAGCAATCCGAGACCAAAAAATAAAGATGAAACCACTCATATAAAGTTTGGCTTCATTTTCCACTCTATCGATATCATTATGTCTGATTTCAGCCAATTATGCGTTATCTTATAGAATACTGACGTTCATATACTTTGTACTTCGTTGTAAGCATTTCAGCAAATAAATAAAAATACAATTTAAAATAAAAATAGTTACGCATTATATTTATTTTTGGGTGTAGTTTAGATATAAAAACGTCCGGTTTTGAAGCAACACAGGAGTTACTGTAGGGCGGAACTCGTAATCGAGGACGAAACCTGAGCTGGCACCCCCTCTCCAAAATTCCACACCACACCAGCGGGAGGATGTTTGACCTCCACCGTAGGGTTTAACGTACAACAGGCCCAATACACTGCGATCCTTCAGTGGAATCAAGCTTTGAAACCTGGAACCCTCCGGCCCCGAAGTCTGGGCCTTACCACTAGACCACCGTGGCCCGATTATTTTTGGGAAAATATTTTAAAAGAGTAGACTTATCCCGTTTCCTAATTGATATGCGGCTGTTTTACTTTCAATTCCACCTAAGATTTATCAAATGGTAATGTTGTAAAAGTACGGATATAAAATTAGATCACATTCATTTTGAGTATCAGTAATTCGTTCCTTCCCACTCTCCAAATGATTTTGAATTCAGATCTTTTTTTTGGTATGACATCTTATGAGTTTTGATATCTTAAAAATTAAAGAAATTGTAAGCAGAACACGACTGGTTAAAGTACCCTAATAAAATCGTAAACCCGAATCTTTAATACCTGTGTGTAGAAGAATTAATGCTGCGTTAGACGGTGTAAAATTTATTCTCTGAGACAATAGGCACGTTCTTTGTTAATCTAAGCAAAATATTTCAATGATTATATAAACACATACTTTGAGATAAAAATTCTAATACTTTCAGCTAACTTTTTTTGAAAATATACGTAATCATACCCATTGAAAGTGGTAATTTACACACATTTATTTAATTTAAAGAAATGTGAACATAAGAAAACGACATTTTTAAAATTTAAATTAATAATTTTGTTATAGCAATCTTTACATAATAGAAATGTTTTAAATGGAGGAAATTATTTAGTTAATATCTACACATTGGGTCCTGCATTGATGGAATAATTTATCACAGTTCCGTTTCATATTTTGACCTACTGAAAGATAAAAATTTAGGAAACCGCCAATATCGTTGAAAGACTACCAAGAGTTATTGAAAGATTTTGTAGCTTGCGATACAATGTAGTCAGCCAATTCTAATTCTTCCTTTCTAAGACATACCAAATTTTTAATATATATATATAAACGAATTTCTACTAATTTATAATTTCAGTTTGATATGCTTTATTGTTAACATCAACTTTCTTTAACAAGATATCAAATGAAGAGTTTGAATGAAATAACAACCATGAATTGGTCTGTTCTCCTTTTATAAATAATAAGTCTTAATATATTGCCACTTTAAAATAAACTGTTCTGCGCATCTTTCATTTAAAATATGAATGAATTAAAAAGGAACTTAATATTCTAAAAGCAACTTCTCTCAAAATTTCATTTATTTATCTTTTTTTATTCAGATTTTAGCATGACAGTAATAAGAGAATTTAATTTTCGCTTAATTGATGATTATGTTAGAATATTATTATTGTCGCAAGTATGAATTATTCAATAATAATTTATGTAGGTTGTAGAATTATGTAGATTGGCATGATGTATAAATGCAGATAAAAAATGTATTAGAAATTTTAAAAGAAATTATTCACTCATTTTTTTTCTAAATTCAAACACTAGACACATAAAACAAAAAAATTTATTTGAGTCGTATAAATTCCTTAAAGATGAATTTTAAGAAGCTCTTTTTTAAAGAACATATATTTTTTATACATGTATATAGGATTTCTTTATAAATTTCACTGGTATTCTTGTTTAAATTATTCAAAATTCTTAATTAAAAGAATAGGTAGTCTTTTGTATTCATTTAAAAAGTAATTTCTTTTACAAAGATGTTTGGCTTAAGAGGAGTTCATTTTTTCCTAAATCTTTTTTAATTAAGAAGATAGTAGCGCAAAATTATATCTAATTAATTGTTTTTTGTTAGAAATATAGCAAACTCAAATAGATTATCAATTCTCATTTCTACACATGAAAAAACAATTATAAGAATAACAAATATATAAATTAATTGAAAAACAAAACAAACTATAAACTTGTGCAATTATAGGCTTTTAGTTTCAAACCGCATTAAAAATCATGAAGTTTGGATATTAACAATAAGATAACAATAACCGCCTTGTAAACTATAAAACTAACACACTAGGCTAAAAATGTAGTCAAAACAATTATTTTTTGCTCTGTGTAAAGTCTGCTGTTTAAACCAAAAAAAATCTTGTATTCATTGCTATTAATTATACGAAAATTTTAAGGTAAAAAGAATAAAGTGGAATTAATTCGGCAGCTTCGAACTAGTTAAGCAACTTTTTTTCATCTCTTTTCCGCATTTTACTTTAACTATTATATTCATTCGGAGTTTAACTATCCTTAATTAGGGCTTTGCTCCAGCATTTATGTTTCCAAAAACACGTTCATGTAAATCCAGATTCGAAAGTTAAAGTTTTTTACGGATTTCATATTTTTTTTAATTTCCTGCGCGCAGCTTTCTGAATATGAAATAATATTAATTATGCTAACTAAAATTCTTTCAAAAGATTTAGATACTCATAGAATTTCCAGTTTTTTGCTTTTAATTACGTATTCTTTGTTTCAATTTAACCATAATAAAAAGCAAAAATAAAGTTTGCCATTTCAATTAATAGAATATTAAGATTGAGAATCATTTAATTTTCAACAAAACATCGGAAAAATACACATCTGAAGTTTATCATTTGAAAAGAAAATTGTTTAAAATTGAACATGAGAGATTTTTGAGAGATACTTCTCTTTCATATCTAAAATTGATTTTTCTGGGAAATATCCATCACCGCAAAATATATCTTTAATAATTTTAATACAATCCTCGCTAAAATATATATTTTTTGTTTGAAAAATTATTTTTGTATAAAAATGATGGTGAATCAAAATTTGCTCCTTTAACAAGAAATGGAAAATAAATGTATTTTTGATAAATTAGTTCACTAGAGAAATTTATAATTATTTATTAAAAATACTAGAAGTGTGAAAAAGAGTTAATTAGCAAGTATATGAATAATTCTTTTCATTTTTCAGTGATATTATCATGGGATCAAGACAAACTGCTTTTTATTTCTATCTCATTCATTAATGATTTATTTCTTAACATAATTATTTATATCTCATATATCATTTAAGAAAATAAAAAATGCGTATACATCTTTGATAATTAAAAATATGGGAAAATATTTTTCTTTTCTGTCACTTGGAATGACAATTAAAAAGTCTTCAGCTTGACGGAACAAATATGTTGTGTGTTGTTTGATAATGATTCATTTCTCAACAAAAAGAAAAGAGGTTTTAATGTATGGTATTAAAAGCAGCAAAACGTAAACAAATATTTTTCCTAAGTTCTGAATTAAAATCGCATTTCACTTCCATCCAACTAGTTTAGATGTTTCTAAATAAAATAATTATAATAACTTTTAATGCGATCTTCTTTTCCTTCATAAGTTTAAATTTTCATTCTTTGATTTTCTTAAAAGACTATTGAATTGAAAAAAACTATTAAATTTGAGGACGATGTTTACAAATAAAAAATTTGGTTGAAGACTGATGAACAATACCAGTATAATGGTCAATTTCGATTCTAATATATATTTTTTTTACTTTCGCAAAGAAAAAAATCAATAGGGACTATGTTATTTATATGGCATGAGATGTTCTTATAGTGGTAATGTCATGTATTTAATCCCGGAATTATTCTAGGTTTGATATGATTTCGCAGATAAACATCCCGTTTTTCGTAGCTACTCTAGATATATTTTAATATTTGGCCTCATAATTTTGGTCTTAAAAAAGAAGAAAACTGAATCAACACCCTGGAGAGGACCGGATTATTTTCCTCTCCAAACCTGGAGCCCTCACTAGCGGAAGGACTTTTAACCATGACGATTTTGACGTGTACAAGGCACATGTGGATACATGACAGATCTTTGAAAGGAAGTCTAGAACGCGTAAATCTCTGAGCCGGAAATTGGAGATCTGGTACCAGGAAACAGGAGGCTTGAAATATTTTAGTATGTAGTTACCATTTATTGGATTAAATAATTGATAGGATTTTAACCAGGTCTTTCAGAGTTTTGCTGCTTGCTTAAATAGCTCACGAGTCTTGCATGAAGTTAAATAAAGCCTACGTTTTCAGTAAAATCTTTTAAAATTCATTTCGGAATTTTCCTACTATGAAGACTTCAGAATTAAAACTGAAAACTATCTTTAGAGTACTCCAATACTGTAAATATTTTGTTGGGGTTCCCAATATTATTTTTTTTTCTTATTGCCAATTTTAAAAAAGGTTTGTATTTGAATCGTGGGCTAAGGGTCCAACTGACGAAATTTCTAAAAAATATACAAATTCTCTCTGAAGTCATTTATCAAATGGAATGGACCAAATGTTGGCGCTTGAAACAAATGCCAAAATCTGGAATATTGATGCAAACATGATTATAGCGAGCTTTGATATTTGCAGATAATTCCCTGCCTTTGTTAAAATGTCGTGTTTCATAACGCATCTTTCATTGTTTTTAGTTTGATAAATGATACAGCTTGATTACACAATCCCACAGAACACAATAAATCAGATTCAGAGAGGCCGCGGAGGACCACGATGACACTCTCCACCATAAAATCACAGAGTTTCACAGTATTAAAATTTAAGGAGAGATTCTCCTCAGAGTCTTCTCAGAAAACAAATATCCTTATTTCAGGAATGTAACCTCCTCAGAGTCACCTCGGAGAACAATGATCCATATTTCAGGGCTGGAATCTCCTCAGAGTCCTAGACAGTCCATCCCTACATTTATGCTAACTCACCAGACGATTCAATCAGTAAATATCGCAGTGCAATTCCAATTTCCAAAAGCGAGAACGAAGAAAACGGACTGAGATGCACCCACTTGTAAATAAAATCCCTCTCTGTCCCTGAGACACCTATTTCAAGATTCTCAGTCTCAATGCATATCCAAAAACTCTGGATACCTCAGAAAGAAGCTAGAAGTAAACAGGGATACCCTTCCCTATTCTTACAAAGGTGAGAATGCACGCGAATGAAAAAAAAAATATCAGGGCAGAAGGCAGATCACTAAGTACCTCAGGGAGAGTAAACTCCATCATTCCAAAGGGACATGTATCCCTTGATTCTTTGATAGCCTACCATTATTAGCTTTAAATATAGTAATTCATTTCAAATTATCGATTTATATAATTATTTCGCTTAAATCACTTGTCTATTTTAAGTGAGACTTTTCTTTCCTCAGGAAAAAAAGTTCTTTATCCTTTCTATTTTCGAAACGATTTTTTTACATGATTACATATATTTACCAATAAGGTTATCAAGATAAAATTAAAAAATAGCAATAACCCGCCACATAATATCTGCAATAAATGATAAGTTTTTAAAATTTAGAAGTAATAGACATTTTTAATTTTGAAATTTTAATTAATCTCATTCATAGGTATTTGTTTATGCTAATAAAAATAATTCAAGATACATCTTTAAAAAAAGTAGCAAAAATGACTCAAACTTTACCCTCTACTTGCACGAACCAAACTCTTTTCATATGTCATCATAAAGTAAAGAAAATAATAATTTACTGTAGCTAAATCATTAAAATGATTGATAAATTTATATTCCTTCTCTGAAACTTTAATATGTAATTTATATTGAGCTTAAAAGTAAATATGGAAATATTTTTTTGAGTTCCATACTTTTCATTTTTTTTACTCTAACAAGTAAAGCTTAAACTGTTGCTTATTTTCCAGTAAGTTTTGATGGAAAAAATGAAAGCCAGTTTAATTGCGCAACGTGAAAAAAAAAGTAATTTTTCAACGTTTCTGCTGATTAAAATTTTCGCCGATCGCTTACTTATTCCTGCTTTTAGTTTCATTATTCTCCTTTTAAAACTACCCCCTACCTTCATTATATTCTTCGCCGCCGGAAATATAGTTTTTCTGCAGCACAGAAAGGCAAACCCAACTTTTAAGATAAAAGCAAATAATCAAGATTTGCATGTTTTTCAGCCAGTTCGATAACATCGTATTTCCCTTTTATTTATAAACTGAATGAGCGTCTATTTTGGTAAAACATATCGAGAACGGTCAGAAAATGATGTCCTAAGGATATTTTTTCCATGAAGTATCGAAAATATTAATGCGAAAAATGTGAATAGAAGGATTTTGCTGCTGCATTTTGGCAGATATAATTCAGTTTCCAATACTTAAAGAGATATGAAAAACAAAGATAAAAATTGGATGATGCACATTGGATTTTATTTTGAAAAATAAATGTACTTTCTGTTCCTCTTTTTTCCCCTACATTTTTTATTGTGTTGCTGTGCGTGTTTTTGGAAATACATTGTTTGGATGCTACGTGGAGTTTCAAACTGTGATCATTTTTCTTAAGTATTTTCGTTTTATTTCAAAACTAGTTTTAAGGAAAGACTTGCAACTTATTTGAATCTTTCGGAATGTAACATTTTTCTCGTCTCAAGAACTTGCAATATAAACAGCATGACCTAGAATTTAGAATGGAATATTGTAATATTTCGGTTTTTAATGTTTAATGTTATAATTCTATGCCTTTTCTAGAGCATTATCGATTTAATACAAAAACACACTTTGGAGACATTAATACAAAAAACAGAACATTTAAAACACTGTTACGAGACAAAACGAGGTAACTTTAAGATTTCGAACACTGTTACGTGACAAAACGTGTTAAAAAGAGAAAAAAAATTAATTATCGCAAGATACCTTTATTTCGGTGATAAAAGTCCTGTCCGTCAGTTACAATACAGATTTTTTTGAATTACACGTTTAGCCTATCAGGTGGCACTCTGGCACAAGGAATAGTAATACGTCATCGAAGGTACAGTAGTGTTGCCTGAAAGGTCGCATAAATCTGCTGTATGAATTATCCCCAGAGGAACAAGTGTATTGGGATGATTTTTCTCCGAAAGGTAACATTTTCTCCTTTTGTCCATGTTTTGTGACGTCGCAATTTCCGAAAATGAGAACAAACAACTGTGCATTTTAAGTGTTCTATTATTCGTGCCAATAAGGCATCTTTTTGTACTAAATATATAATGCTCTACAACCTTGCAACTGACTTTTTTCCTCTATTTTGCTATTTTGTACCAATTTTGAGATCCGTACCGTACCAAAGAGAGAGTTTCAGATTGTACAGTTTTTCATCTTGGGAATATCTTTATTTTCTCTTTAGTGATTAAATAATTTTTTTTATTCTTATTTGTACAAACATAGTATATGCAAATCTTTTCAAAACTGTAAAAACAAATTTTAAAAATTCAGTTCATGAGATATGTAAATGAAACTTGTACCATGCACTCAGTTAGTTACTAGTGTCAAAACTCTCATTGTATTTGTGTATTTCAGGAACCTTTAAGAAGAAAGAAAAGTTGTTGAATAAAGCCTTAAGAGTGACAGCCTCTTAAGAAAAGATATAATACGCATCGTGTTTTATTGAAACGAAATCGGAGGTGTTGATTCAGCGAAATAAAAGGACTAAGTATGGAAAACCTCCACCATCTCACCCGTAAATTCCTGCATGTAGAAGGAGTTTTAACTAGACAGAGACAGTATTTAAAAAAAAAGGGAAAAAAAACCGACGAATATTGGAGAAAACCGTCTGCCGTATAAAAAAATTCTTTCTTCCTTCTCTTACAAAGCCAATCCGTACTACGTAAGTATAAAGTATAAAATATCCATACTATCCTAACTCGACAGAGACAGTATTGTAAAAAAAGGAAAAAACGACGGATAAAACCGTCAATCGTAAAAAAAATACTACTTTCTTCCTTCTCCTACAAAGCCAATCCGTACCACGTTATCTTTAGCACCATAGCATACCCCCGAATTTGAACCAGAGAAGCTCTCCGTCGATAGGAGTGAAACTTTAATGAAAGGTAATAAAAAAATGCAAACTTAGAATTTGAATTTGAAGGATACAATTGTTATAGGAAATTGAAAAGACAGTAATTTGTACACGTAATGCAGGGTTTGTACGGAACATAATTTGAAAACTTGACGTGCCTAAAATGAATACAATGTAAGATAAAAGCAGAATAGAAGAAAATGAAAATGCTTAAAGAATTATAAAATAAATAATCTAATAAGAAAAATGAAATGCTTTTTCACTTTCAAGCAAATGTTATTGAAAGTCACAGTAAAATGTCCGTGGTAAAAAGTCGCATTCATTTTACTAATAAGCTGTACATTGTAAATGTAGCAATGTCATAAAGGCATTAAATATAACATCCAGCTTATGGGTCATACAGAATTTGTTGTTTTTAATAAGATCCATCAAATTCCAAATTTTCGCTCCAGAAAGAGTAGTTGTCATTATTCGTCGCCACCCAAGATCTCTCAAGTTCCGGTGCGGGTTTCTTGAGGTGATGAAATGTGGTAAGTGGGAATAGTGTTTGGGACTTCCTTTGTCACCGCATCCACATTTGTTGTCTGATAATAAATGGAATCGGTTTAGATAGGTGGGGAAGATGACACGTCCCGTTGAAAAGTGAATCGCGATGTCATGATGCAGGATGATTTGGAATTTATGGAATGATTTTGTAGATATTTCTTCAAGTAGTTCCTGCGTCCCATTGATACTGCCATTTGTTGTTTGAGATCTCTGACAATTTCTTTTTGAGAAAGCTTCTGTGTGCCAAAAGAAAATTAGATTTCCTTCTATAGTAGCATCCTCGACTGCCTCGTTAGTGGGACTACCGATATGGGCCTTGATGCATGATAATTCGATAGAATATGAAGTTAGCATAATTTCTTGAATGTCCTGTGCTATTGGGCCTTTCATTTAATGACGGCTAGATTCGCTGTCCGTGGTACATTTATAGTTGATTTTTCACATGCCTCTTTGATATCAATTAGTTCTGCTTGATATTCAGAGTTAAGATAATCCATTTTACCCATCCAGTGATCTGTGATTGATTTATTGTTCCAGTTAAAAATGAGGTTTCTGTTTTGCCATCTATTTTGGATCCATCAGTAAAAAATTTCATATTGATATCCTACATTTTTTTTTTATTTTAAAAGGAATTTTATAAACTTTACTGAATATTGCTGGGTGAAATATAGCTTGTGTCATTTCTTCTTCATATTCCGTCAATCCGTGCTGCTTCCAGACAGTTACGGATACAACATTCAACATTGCACAAGAACTTGAAATTTCAGAATTAAAAAGTGCAACTCTTGCATTCACTCAAGGCATTCAATGACTAGATATTAAATACCAGACGTCATTAAACTTAATTCTGTGCAACTAGATTACAAATATCGTGATTTTTTTTTCTTTTCTTACCTTGTAATAGTGCGCAAAAGTTGCCTTTTGAGGCAAAAAAGACAAAAACAAAATTTCATGGGGATCAGAACATGTCTTGAGGTGCCGCAAGTACGATAAAATTTCATAGATTTGAAAAATTGTGCTCTATTCCAACCTTTTTCTCTAATTTCTCATTTGCAGTAAAAAAGATCAAATTAAATAATTTGTACTTTTTATTAATTTTTATTAATAGAACAAACATTTTTAGGGTTTTTAAAACCTATTGTGAGTATATAAAATATTAGTCATTAGCCAAAAACTTGCAAGAAATCTGCTATGAATGAAAAGACAATATGCTGTTACTAATATGAAATTATCTCTCTGTTATAAATTAACTGACGAAAAACGCTTACAAGTACTTTATGCATCCTAGTAATTGCTGTTGTGTAGCAAAATATATTATGTTTTGCCAATTCACCGATAACCAATAAAGTTAATGGGGATCAATTTTAGTATCGTGAGTTGACACTTGTTTGTGGAGCGAGTTCTGCCAGCTCTTGTTATATTTTCTTACAGCACATATTTGTTTCCTGTATTATCAACATCAAAAAAGAAGTAACAAATGTATATGTTTTCCTTAGATGCGAGTGATAAAGGGCATTTTAAGATAACAATATAAACATGGTCCGTTTTTTGCTTAGCTTTATCCTTAAGGATGAATATCGAGCCTTTGTTTATAAAAGAACCTCTTCCCTTTGACGAATTCGTTCCAAACTCTTATAGATACCTACAATTTCGGCATAAATACTAAATTTCCTTGCTTTTGTTCGTTTATTTTTGAAAATTATCTTGTTCACATACAAACACAGAGTTCCAATTCCAAAAAAAAATTCTTTTGGATTCAAGAAATTCTACAAAGTGAAAATTCCTAAAATTTACATGTTTAATTTTTTGATGATTGCAATACTTTCTCTATGTATCTGCTAGATTCAGAAAAGGAAGACAGAAGAAATAGCAGTAATTGGACACCGAGTCATAATATGACTTTTTCGCAACTTGCGATTATTAATGCCTTAGAAAATGTAAATGGCGCCCAGTAAAAACGCATTTTTTTCTCCAAGATATTGGGCATTCAAAAGTGACAAAACTTTACTGACGTTTAGTCTCCATGACGCGTTATGGTTATAGTTGCAAAAAACTATACATAAACTATAACTCTGCCCCTCGTTGCTATGCCCCTAATATACAGATGTCTAGCAAAATAACATTCAAACAACAGAAATAATGATTAGAATTGCCGAAAGTAGCATCAATAACCTGAATCCACAATCCACACAAGGTAGGCAAGGAATGAACGAATTGGAAGCTACCTACTGTGGTGTTGTTTTTGTTCCCCAAAAAAATTTCGGGCGACGAGATATTCTTCTGAGTCAGTAGGTGTCTTCCCCATCAACTGCTTCATGCCACGGGGGTGAATATTGCAACTATGTAACAACAAGACCGAACATTTTGACTAATTTCTAAGAAAAATAAAAACAATTATAACTGTCCTTATTAAGTCGATAGCATAAGAAAAAAATAGCCATAAAGTATAACAAAGATTGTTTTTATTTTGCAAGAGCTCGTATCTTTTGCAAATGTAATCCCACAGTACTGATCGTTCAACGGTTGAAATATAATATTTCAAGGTAAAAACGAAATATTAATATGAAAACACAGTTTCACGTGCCATTATAAATCAAAATACAAACAATACCCACACAAATAGTAGAATAACGAATAAAAAAGTTAACTGTATTCATTATATTTCATTGGCAAAAAAAATACATTTTGTTATATAATAGATAAAAATGGTGACGAGTAGGGGTGCTTTCTCCCTACACCCCAGGGAGAAATTAAATTTTAATTTATTTTAACTCCCTGAAACGAAGATTTATAAAAAGTAAGCAAAGGAATCCGGCGAATTTCGTAGCTAAATTTTTAAATTTGTCGTCCACCTTCTATACATCCACATACTTTTAGTTATCTATAATTTTTGTCCCCCCCCACACACTTGTAACTTCCAATCGCATCTACTGAAGCTAATAATGAGGATACATAAAGTACTTGCAAGCGTTTTTCGACAGTTAAAAGTGTAACAGAGCAATAATTCCTAGTTTAGAAAGCAGCATGTTTTTTTCTCCATAGCCCATATCTTCCACATTTTTGGCTAATAATCAAAATTTTTATATACACACAATAGGTTTCAAACACTTTAAAAATGTTTTATCTATTAATAAAATGGAATAAAAAGTACGAAATATTCAATTTCAGTTTATTTTACTGCAAATGAGAAATTAAAGAAGGTTGAAATAGAGCAACATTTTTAAAATTTATGAAACTTTATCGTACTTGCGGCACCTAAAGACATGTTCTGATTCCCATCAAATTTTGTTTTGTCTTTTTTGCATCAAGAGGCAGAACTTTTGCTTACTATTGCAAGTTAAATAAAGAAAGAGAAGTTTTCGTTCCAACCTACGGTGCATTGATGGACTGAAGCAAACGATCACTGATGCCATCAACAACATGCAGATAACATGGCCACAAAGCGAATTTTTGCAATTAATGATGCCCATATGGAAATGTATTAAATGAGGCCAAAATCAACAATTCAATATCTAATCCTTATTTTCTAAGAGTCTCCCAAGATTTATCTATTAATTTGGAATTTCCTTTTCAATTAGTATAACATTGCTTCAACGGCTGAAAACAAACTCCTTAGAAGCAAAACAACAATATTCATGATTAAGCAGAAGTCTTTCTTAACTGAAAATTAAAATAGACAAATTGTGTATTGATTTATATTCCAAAGGAAAATAATTTATTCTACTGTTTAAAGATACCCTTTTTGGTCATCCAACATCTGATACACAGTCTACAGAAATGCCATTCTTAATACTGAGTAAATTCTGCATGCACCAATCCAAACAAGTGAATAATTTTAGAGGTCAGCTGATACGAAATGAAATCCCAGTATTAATAACAAGAAAAATAAACATTATCAAAAAATTTTGAATCCACGTTCAAAAAAATATTTTCAAGCTTATCTCAATGATAAAAAATAGGAATTTTTCAATCACTAATTGAAAAATAAAATTAAAATTTCCGATCTTATGTCCAAATGCAGAAACATAAAAGAAAGGTAAGGAAATCACACTGCAACAGTGTTTATTTCCGCCATTTCAAAATTTTAAGTATAAATTACAATTATGCATACATTGAGTGAGAGAGAGAGAGAGACTAAATTACACTTGACAAAACTGGTGTACATAGCGATAAAATAAGAAGCACTTCAAAGAAACTATGTGTTAACTGGCACGATAACAAGAGGGAATACCGCTGTCGATGCATTCAAAATAAAATTATTCGAATAAGTGAACAAATTTTAATCAATAAGATATTGCCAACAACCTTCAAAACATTGAGTGTCACACTTGCTTAAACGCTAATTATCCGGAATGTTTATTCGCCTGCACCTCCAGAATCATCTTCTGCAACCCTCATGTTTCGGCAACAAAATTAATTCCGGTCACAGCTTCACAAACCAATTTAAGGACATTACGCCAAACAAACATTTCTTCCTTCTCAGACGAAAGCCTTTTCTCACAATCATATCGCAATCAAAGCAATCTTCCGGAAATCAATGCGAAATAATATGTCATCAACCAACAAAACCGTTAAAGCGTGGTGGAGATTTCGACACTTCAAACAGTAAACATTACCCCCTTTATCGGCGATGAATGCTCGGCTGCTTGCTAGAAGCCTAATTAAGGCAGGCCGGCTAATTACTCACAACAACATTTATGTAGGTTCGTTCCTCTTGCTTTTGTGTCTCGGAATGCCTCTATTATATTCATCGAGAAAGACTTGGGTTGCTTGATGTGAAAATTGTATAGGAGGATGTACCTATTTCTCATTCGCAGTTGCCTGGTTAATAAGAAGTTTTATGTGGACTTTTCGAGTTGAGTTAAAGCTATGCATTGGACGAAGAAGAGGAAATTAATCCGTTGAAGTTATTTTCTATTTATTTTAGAAGGAAATAGTGAAGTTCCGTCTTAGTTAAATCATCGTAGAAGTAAATTCATTTTTCCAAATACGTTATGCTTTCTTAATGCATGGTATCAATTATTTGCAAAATAAATACAAGATTTCTGATAAATATGTATTTAAATAAAATTTTTCTTTCACCGAAAAGATTCATAGGGAAGTTTGAAAAAGTTATTTGAACAATACTGCAAAGAACATCGGAAATATGTGTTAAGATGGAAAAATTGAATAGAATGATATACCTATATCTCATTCGCAATTGTACTGTTAATATGAAGTTTTATGTGTACTTTTCTAGTTGAGCTAAAGATGTACATTAAAGGAAGAAGAATTAATCCATTGAAGTTCCTATCTATTTATTTTAGGAGAAAATAATAAAGTTCCGTCTTAATAAAATCTTCGGAGAAGTAAATACAGCATTCTTCCAAATAAGTAATGATTTCTTAATACATTGAATTCAACAATTATAAAATAGATATTAGCTTTATGATACGTACGTATTCAATTGAAATATTCTTTTCACTGAAAAGATTCATAGGAATATTTTAAGGCTTTATATGAACAGTTTTGTTATGACTGTTGAAAAAATGGGTGAAGCTATACATTACAAAATTAAGTCTTAAACGGAATGCTGTCTGGAGTCCAATAGCAAAGAAATTATTGTTTTAAAGTTTTTCATACAAAAGAACTCATATATTAGCATCTTAAAATAAAAATATTGCAAATACACTTTGGAAATTTACTAAAGTCAGTGTTGCTAGAGTGTATCAAGAACAAACTTTTTTAAAACCACATTGCTAACAGATTTTTTCCCATTCCTTTCGGTCCTAATAGACAGTATGTAAAATTTCAGCCCTCTAAGTTAAGAGTAGGGTTTGTCTGAAAAGCCCTACAATTTGAAAAAACTCTTAGATTGTAAAATTTTCATAATATTTTTAGAAAATTTCTATGGTTAAAAAGTGTTAAAACTGGTTTATATTTGTTCATTTGGAGGTATTTATTATGAATATAAACACAAATAAATATTAACTGTGCCCTTAGCTAATTATGACATGGGAGAAGCATAAAATGATGAAAATTTGCACTCATTCTGCTCTGTTGCTTTTTGGAAACATTTTACAACAGTTACTGTATATTCCTAATAACAGCTTAAAAATTTACTAAAATGTTAAAGAAGGATATAAAATTGAATGCAGTGATAAGTTAAAATCAACAATTTTTTGATAGTTTAATACGTAACATTAAAAAAATTAAGTACTCACAGTAGTTAATTGTCGAAATAACTTGTAAAAATTACAATAACTGTCAAATAATCTCATGTCATCAATTTAAGTACGTTAAATGTCATTCAAAACTGACTTCTTAAAGTAAGGAGTCTTTTTCCTAATTCCTTTAACAGACTGAAGTAGATTTTGAGTCTGTTCTTCATTTTTGGTTATTGATTGACTGAAATCTTCCATCAGTCTACATTCCATCTGTCATTTACCACTTTTAACTTCTTGATAAATGTTTTCATTTCTTTGAACCTGAAATCTTCTTTCCAGGCCTGAGGATTTTTTTTAACCAGTCTCCATCTTGGTTCGACAAATTTGTTCATGAAAAATTCTTGATCAGGGAATGCGACACATTCTCTGCAGTCTGTGACAGGGATTGTGCAGAGATTGTCCTTATAGTGTTGAGAGAATCTCTCCTGGGGAAGTTTATTGGTAAATGTCTGGGGCATTTCACAAATCCAGGTGAATGTATACAATACTTTACTGGGCAAAATGTACGCTTTTGGTGAGCAACTAAAATTTGACAATAGCAAATTCCAAAAAAACTGCAT
This sequence comes from Araneus ventricosus, assembly GCA_013235015.1. Lineage (NCBI taxonomy): Eukaryota > Metazoa > Arthropoda > Arachnida > Araneae > Araneidae > Araneus > Araneus ventricosus. The sequence continues at coordinate 40,871 of BGPR01011948.1, forward strand.
GAAATATGTTTGTGTAACGATTTGATTTATTTTAGGCTTGGTTGAATGGCCAAATTGCAGCAGATGCTCCTGCAAATAATCTGAAGCTTTGGGAGTCCCTGCACATGTAAAAGAAATACGAACCTGGGATTGACAGAGCTGGCCTTTTAACTTTCGGTAGACATTTGTTGGTATTTGACAAAAGAAGATATAACATTTTATTTATTTTCTAAGAAATTGTCAGACTCTGAAAGGAAGAAGATTGCAGTAAACTTCATGAAATACAAAGCTAAAGAAAAATCACTTCCCACTGGTGTCTCCGTTTCCCCTGTTTTAAATCATACCACAAAATTTCGTCAATTGGTTGGACCAAAGTTACGGTTGATTTGAAATTTGTTGAACCAATATGGAGTCTGGTTGAAAAACTATCCTCAGGCGTGGGAAGAAGATTTCAGGTTCAAAGAAATGAAAATTTTTATCAAGAACTTAAAAGTGGTAAATGATAGATGGAATGTAGAGTGATGGAAGATTTCAATCAATCAATAACCAAAAATGAAGAACAGATTCAAAGTCTACTTCTCAGTCTGTTAAAGGAATTAGGAAAATACTCCTTACTTTAAGATGTCAGTTAGGCATGAAATTTAATGTAGTTAAATTGATGACATGAGATTATTTGACAGTTATTGTAATTTTTACAAGTTGTTTCGACAATTAACTAGTGTGAGTATTTAATTTTTTTAATATTACGTGTTAAACTGTCAAAAAATTAGAGATATTAACTTATCACTGCATTCATTTTTATATCCTTCTTTAACATTTTAGTAAATTTTTAAACTGTTTTTATGAACATACAGTAACTGTCGTATGACGTTTCCAAAAGGCAACAGTGCAGAAAGTGTAAATTTTCATCATTTTATGCCCCCCAAGGTCATAAGTGGCTATGGCCACAGATAATATTTATTTGTGTTTATATTCATAGTAAATACGTCCAAAGGAACAAATATAAGCCAGTTTTAACACATTAGTAACAAAAGAAAATTTCTAAAAAATTCTAAAAATTTACATTTTAAGAGCTTTTTTTAAAAATTTTAGGGCTTTACCCTACTGTTGACTTAGACGGCAGAAACTTTATATACTCTCTATTAGGACCGAATGAATAGTAAAACAACTCGGGAGCAAATTAGTTTTTTTAAAAAAAAGTTTTTTTTGGCACCCTACAGTGTTTCGTATCCTGCTTAAATTAAAATGCTTACGAACCATGCATTTAAAAAAACATATTTAAAATCTCTCTTAGCTCACTTGCTGAAATAGAAAAAAATTATAAATAATAATACCTGTTAGTAAAATAATAGAAAAGCTAATCAATTTGACCAGTTTGAGATGATGTAAATGGAATATCTTCTAAAAATACAAAAAAAAATTCTTTTATTTTTAAGTTATTATAACACAGAACATCCGGTTCAGGTTTTCTTAAGATGTTGCATTCTTTTTCTGTTTGGAGAAGAAAGCTGTAATCTAAGCTTAACTAGTTTTCGCAGTTTAAATAGCCATTAACCCAAAGAACAAGATGCTAACATAAATATTTATGAAACATAAGCACGGCAAATTTCCATTCCAATGTCTAATGAAATATTAAAAATAAATTGATAATGTTCTTTCAAGTAAAAACACGGTGTTATTGGACGCAGTCATGTGGTAGGGAACCAACTTCTATTCTAAACATTTCGAATTGACTGTAGAAAATTGAGCCTTCGAATGTATAATTTGCCATTATATAACAGACTGAAAATCTTATTATACAATTTTACAACAGACGTTTTTCAGTAATATTTTGCAAAAATAGCTATATCTCAAAATGAGTTATTAGAGTTTATTGTCCATTACATTCTCCATTGAAACTATTAATAGAAGTTCCACGAAAAACGAATATTAGAATTACATTTTTTAAACTGGAAATTTAATGTTTTGAAAGTAATAAACCTTATAATAATATTTTTTAATTTCCAAACTAGAAATTTAAAATTAAAATAATGGTTTCAGTTCTCATTTTAGATAAAGTCTCTTTCCTACAAAATAAATATAGTTAATTACATAATGAGTATACAACTATATGAGAGAATACCCCACTATTATCGGATGCCTGTATTTGGTCTTACACTGTACTTATATTAATTTGAGTTATATTATTTATCTTAAGTTACTTGCCATTAAATACATTTTTTTATAATGGCCGTTTAAAACCAAAAAAAGAACCCCTCAGTAATTTGTTTTGTGTAACCAAAAAAACAAAAGCTATTCTTCCTCAAAGTAATACCATGGAATCAAAATTAGCATCAAGTTTATAATTTTAATAAATTGTCTAAACGTTCAGTTTTTAACTTATTCGCGAAAATAAGGATTTAGAAAAAATCTTAAGAGCCATTTAGCGTTGCAAAAAATTCTAGCTTCACATTGTGAACTTTAATGAGAAAATATTAATGAAGTCTCTTGAAAAATGTTTACTTTTACTAGGTAATTAATAGGAAGAAGAATCTATAGTTATCTTAAATGTTTTAAAATAATTAAATTTTGTATGTTGTTTCTTTATTTTTTCCTGTGACGTTCTAAGAAATACTAATAGTTGTTCTCAAACGCAATTTATCGATGTTCCATCGAAACCTTTTTGTTTATAAATTTTGCTGAGGGATAAACTATGAATTATTTTTACATATAGCAATTCTGAAATGAATGTCCGAATGAATTCTTAAGAAATATTCAAAACATTCTCTTGAAAATGCAATATAATCCCATAAATGAATCAATCCATTTAATTAGAAATGTTTGAAATGTGTATTTAATTGAATATGATAAGACTCTTTGGCTGTTTTAACATTCATGGAAACACATTTTTTATCATCTGAAAGCATTTTTTAAAAATCCATATTACATATTTTACATCAATTTTATTAATCAGTTATATAATCATAGATGCATTTTCAAGTTGCAAAAAAATTTCGAAAGTAGAGTTTTAAAGCATTGAAGTTAGAATATACTTATAATAACAATTACATTCGATTATTCATTTAAAATTCTTAAACTCAAAAGAAGAATATCTGGTTGTATATTTGGAAATACCGAAATGTAAACTTTAATTCAAATATGCACAATTTCTGGCCATATAAACGAATATCAACGAAATTTATTGAAAAACATCCTGTCGAAAACATTTTTGCAACAGAATAAATGCATAATGTTTTGGAAATATTCAAGAATGCGAATAAAATATTATTCTTTAGAGAAGGAAATGCTTAAGATGTGCAACCCTTTGGAAATATGCATTAAAATTGAAACGTTCTGAAGATATGCACGAGTAAACATATGCATATGCAGTGTTCGAAGAAATTCGTTTTTCAATTAAAAAAATGTCTGTGTTCGGTTAGCATTTAAATCATCACCGAACCCATTAGTTCAATAATCCGTTATGATAAATTGATCTCAAAATATATAACGTAATCGAAAGTCGTAGTGAATGCATATTTCTATGTATTCTATAATATATAAATTACTTGCGATCGTAAAAAGCATTTTTCATTTTAAAAGCGTGTTAAAGAATAAGTTAATTTTTCAACTTGGAATATACTTTTTTCACGGTTAGTGAAAAAGTTATAATGATTTTTTTTATTGAATATGGTTGCAAGATCTTTCCTTATCCACGAAAACTAAGTCATATTTTCTCCTGATAAATTCCTGATTTTGTCATGATCATTTATCAGATTTATGTTTCTGACATTTCCGCCATTTGATTTTTCAAATGATTTTGAAGTAAGCATTGGATCGTCTTTAGATAATGCAGACAATTTTCGCTGAAAAAAATCTAAAAATAATTAGACAGAATAAAATAATATAAGTTATCCAGAATTTATATCACTTTCCTTAGATAAATAACTTTCAGTCAGATCTCTTCAGGGAGTGTCAGGGAGCGTATTTATAAGTCTGATCATAGTCTTAATCATATGAATGAAAAATTGACTTCGTAAGAACAGGATAGTTACAAGAAAGGAGACAAATGTATATTTCGAAAAAAATGTTGAAAATAAGCACCGTTTATTTCCACAAATGATTGAAGCATTTTGAAGAATATTTTGAACTCATAAATCGCATACAAAAAGCATGCATTTTTGATACTACTGAAAACTATGGAAATATTAAAACTCCTCTTCAGCAGAAATGCTTAAAATACATTTCTAAAGGCTAAGACTGTCTTGAAATCACCGTGTAAATGATAAAATTGTCTTGAAATTTACTTGTAAATGTTTAAACTTTCTCAAGTTTTTTTTTTTTTTGCTTCTGTCTTTAATCGAAAATACCATTGTTTTTGGTATCCTTGAAAACATCCAAGAACTTCACTAAGAAGCAAGATAGACCCATGATAATCAAAATTTATACATTTTATTAATATTAAAACTTGTACAGGAATAATTAACGTATTACCATGAGATCGTAGCAATTGTAAAAATAGTTTTAAAATAAATGTAAAAAAAACAAAAACTTTCTACTTCAACGAAAAAATATGAATTAAATATCCTAGAATTTGCTAAAAAATATTTAATTAAAAGCAAGCATTTACAATCCTCCATTTAAAAATTATTATGATACTTTGTAAACAGTTGTTTCTTAGGAGATGTTGTAAACCTAATGACATGTATGGTCATTTTTGTGGTTGAAATTTGAACCTGGCTCTCTAGTTTATTTTTAGATGACCAGTTATGTTCGTTTCTGGAGAAGAGTTTCCTTTGCTAATTTGCACGAAAAGAAATGCTAGTTCCTATATTTTATTAAATACCAAGAAATTTAAAGGGATTGTCAGAAACTGAAAATGCCTAAGAGTAAAATTTTAAAGCCTGTTAAAAATGCTATAATTTTTTGTGATCTCATTCTCGATTTCAAAAATATAAGAAAGAAAGTTTTTTATGCAACAGTAAATTTATTTTTGAGAGACATTTCTTTGCAATTAAATGGGGGCGAAGAAAGGGAACAACGCAGCGATGAAAGTTTTTAAGTTATGCGTTTCTTGAATTATTCATGGAATTTTTTTCCATTCTTTCTTCTAAAGTTTATGTGCATACGTTAAACATTTAAAGACGGAGCTTTATTACTCATAGTTTGAAGTAAATTTCTGTAAAAAGAAAGGTTCATGAATAAATAATGTAACTGAAGACTTTCTTAGAGATATTTTATTTATCTATTATTTTTCATTTCTTCAATAACTTCAATAGAACACTCAGTGTAACCACTCTTAAATTTTATTAAGATAGAAATAAAAAGTAGAATATTTAAAAATTATCAATCAAGTAACACACATAATTCTTTTTTATCACTTCTGACTGTTCAGTAAACATTGAATATATAAATTTTCTGCTATAATCTGACGGTTCTATCGCAATTTGGAATGCTGAAAATATATATTAGCATTCTATAACCAATTTCATATACAATAGATAGAAAATATTAGTGAATATAAAAGGAATAAATTGAAATTATAAAATTATATATTTTAAATCTCAAATCTTTAAAGATTAAAAACAGTTTTCAATTTTCTATACGTTCCAGTTACGTATGTGATACAGTAGCGCTTTGGATGACCAACCAACAACTAAAGTAAAAAAAGGCCGTTATGTATATTTTCAAATTTGGATACTTTTTATGACATTTCAAATGGACAATCATGCGTAACATCATTTTTAGTCAGAAAATTCATCATTAGACACTTATAATGTTAAAGGAGTCTTAAATAACTATTATTCATACATCATAGGTAACAAATCTTTACATATGATTTATATTAATTGGAACCTATTTTTAAACAACTAGAAAAAATT
>BGPR01011949.1:0-15409 GCA_013235015.1 Araneus ventricosus
TCGTGCTTCGTTCAGTTACGTATTGCTCTTTTAGTCTTCTAGATATTTACACTTTCTCTTTCTAGGTATTTACACTTTAACTCTTTAGAATTTACACTTTTAACTCTCTTCTAGGATATTTACACTTTAATTCTCTTCTAAGATATTTACACTTTTACTCTCTTCTAGATATGTTACACTTTTAACTCTCTTCTAGGTATTTACACTTTTCTGATATATTTACACTTTTAACTCTCTTCAGGATATTTACTACTCTTTTTAACTCTAAACAAATTTGTATATCTATATCACAAGAAAGTTTACATCAAAATATAAATATTCTTCTCGGATTACTTCTTATTGATTTTTAAGTTATGAGGTTTAGAGAAAAACGCAGATATTCCAAAATTTGATGTGACTTATTCATTTATTTCCGTGTTATTAAATCGAAATGGAAAATCATACAGAAAATTCCATTAGAATAATTAAAATTTTTCTCAATTTTTTAAAAAATTCTAATGAGGGAAACTTGATTTTAAAGAATTGCTGTTATATAGCATTAAGTTATCAATTAAGTAATCAATTCATCAAACTAAATGATTTTAGGAAGAATACTTGTGAAAGTGACTTTTCAAAGCACTATAACAATATTAGTGTTAGAAAAGTCATATTTTCTATGCCTTGCCTTTTAACACATATGGAGATAGGTAAATTTTTTTTTGCACTAATCATAACATCCCAGGCCAACAACACAACAAACCACTAAACAGCCCGAATCCTTGGTAAAATTATGGAGGGGAGGAGGGCACCAGTCAGGCAGGATCGCAAATATTTTCTCATCGACAACTCAATTAAGAATTACGTTAATTGAAGCGAATATTTAGTGAAAACTAATATCTCAAACCAGAAGAACAACTGCTCGGGATCTCTCCCAAGAGGGGGGAGAGAATCTTGTCATATTTTGGAAGGCAGTTCAACCCCTGGTGATCGGTCCTGGAACATATCTCGGAAACGGAGGGATAATTAATGATAATATTTAGGAATTGATTGATGAATTTTTGGGGAACTTTTGCTGCTGTTATTATTAGAAGGAATTGGAAGGAAGAGTGTTCCAGGGTGCGATGGGGTATCGGCACACTCTTGCCACCAAATGATGCGAAAAGTTGTGAGTATTCTTTGAAGGGTTTGTTTCGTTAATTTGTGCTTGGACGGGTGGTAAACTAAATTTTAAGCAGATTCTAAAATGTGATCTGATGCGAGATGCATTTGCCAGAACAGCGCTGGGAGATAAATTGTGGGTATTTTGGTATACAGATGCATAGGCGGAAAACATGTTTATAGAATTACAAATGACTTCCATTTCCGGAAGCCAATTTCTCTAGTAGTTTGGAATAACTAATTTTACAGGCTTGAGTTTCCAAATCTTGAATATTGCTTTTGAATCCACTCCTACATATTAAATAAATTGTTATTTTAATTATACAATAAAGAAATTGCAGAAGAAGTAAACAATATCAATAACAGTATACCTTTTGCGCGCAATACAGCAGCGTCCAGTTATTGCATTAACAATATTGTCTGGAACCGTCCTGGTCCGTCTCTACAGTCCGTAGGCACAAGATCCGCTCAGACTGCATTGGCCAGGTTGCGTACACTGTAAAAAATATCCGTTTTTTACCCGTACTTTTTCCGTATATTTGACGGTTTAAAGCTGTTTTGTTGACAAAACGGTTTTCCACCGTTTTCCGCTCCAGCCATAAACGGTTTAAAACCGTCAGTATAAATTCTATTTTTCGTCTTATGGTATTGCTTTCCGTACGATAACTTTCCCTTTTCTTAAATGTAATTTTATTGCATTCATTTCATGTTTTTAATAGGGTTCCATCTCCGCTATTGTTTATACATGTTGCAGTAACCTGTTGTCACTCACGGAAGCTAACCTTAAAACACGTGTTCTGTCGATAGTTGATTTTTACACCACTAGGTGGCACCACTAGAGCTATAGTGACTTTAAAACTCAAATAGATTATTTTTACTTCTTTTTATGAAGTCTCCGGTGGTCTAGTGGTTAGAGCGACTGCCTTTTATTTCTATGAACGCGGTTTCGATCCCCGGCTCGGAAGCGTTAGAAATTTTGTCACTATCTTGCATCGAAATCGTCCAAGTAAGTTCAATTAAAAATTATATTGATTAAACTAATTGAAATTAATAATTAAGCCTTGATTAATTAATACCCCTAATTGATAATACACATCAGCACATTTCAACTCAACTCGAACAGAAGGAGAAAAACAACTCAACTCAGTCGATGACGTCACTTACTTCGATGACTTAATTTTTAAGGAGAAAACTTGATTTCATACGGTAAAAAACCGTTGTGACTACGGATTTACTTCGTAACTTTTACGGGAAAAACTTGTTCCTGTATGGTAAAACCCGTTGTGCCTACGGATTTACTTCGTAACTTTTACGGTTTTGCCCAACCAACCCAGCTGCCAGTTTAAAACCGTAAATTTTACGGGATTTTCTTTACAGTGTAGTGGACACATTAAAAGCTTAAAATTCATCGATAAGGAAAAGACTTTTTCTTCTTGCCCTGTCCTGCTTCTCCTGCCCATATCCTTGACTGCATTGGCGCCTCTGCGAGGCAGCTGTGGAGTGGGGAGGGCAAAGGACTTGTGGAGTTGTTAGAGCGACATGGTGCCATGGACCTGGTCTAATCTTGGGCCAGGGGGACATGAAACAACAACACAATATTTTCTATAATCAACTAAACAATTAAGATACAATAAAACAATAAAAATCATGCTTCAAAACATTATAAACATTATTACGCATTAAGATTAAACAACTGAAATGGAAAAAATGAAAGGGAACTCGAATGGCGAACTTTTTCAAAGTGCCACTCGCCTTTGAGTTAATAGTCAAATAATATTCCCTCTGTGGTCTGAATTTATCCAATAATTGAAATAATGTATGAAAAAACCTTTCTTAAATAAGAAAAATTTCAGAAAGTCTTCTTTAACAAATCCAATAAAGAAAAAGAAAATAAAATTAACTTTACCTTCTGCCAAAAATACCAGTGTAAACAACGCCATCGAAGCAAATCGGAAACAAAGGATATTAAGTCTAGAAGATAGCAAACCTAGCTCCATCTGTTGAGAAAAATTCTAACTAAATTAACAGAAATTTAGAAGAAGAATTAAATAAATTGTTTTATAATGAACTAGCTGATCCCGCTCGGTTATACGCACACCATTATTTTCCTGACGCTTATAGAGCCAAACTGGAGATTCAACGCTCCAAGAAAATTTGCCAAGACAAAAAAAGGCGCCAAGTGGTAGGAGCATAACAGAAAAGTGGCCCATGTACAAATTCACAATAGTTAGTTCCGTGTTCCTTCTTTTCGGCTAATTTCTCTAGTAGCTTGGAATAACTAATTTTATAGGCTTGCGTTTCCAAATCTTGAATGTTGCTTTTAATTCCACTGCTATATATTACATTAATTGCTTTCTAATGAATTGCTGGTGGTTATTTTCAGTGTTTAGGGAATACTGACAAATCGCGAGGAGAAATTATAAAACTAAAAATTCAAATCGCAGAGTCAATTTTATTATACAATTAAACTTCTCTAAGGGGTCACCTTTGCAGAGCGTACACCAATCTTAACGGCCATTTCTGTTTGGCACGGAATGGTTGGCCCAAAGACATAATGTGAAAATAACCTTTAAGAATGACCACTCAAATCCCTCTGAGCGGCCGGGTTGGTGAGCCAATCTATTCAATGAAATGCATTCTGTCAGCTTCTCCTTCCACGTATTTTACGTTCAACGGCATGTTGCCTGAATTAATTCATGCCGATAAAAAATATTAACGTTTAGCAACCATAATCTTTTCAGCTTCTCGAATATACTTCCTAATTTATTCAGTATCTTAGAGGACTTCTTTTGCAAATTTCACAAAAAAATTGATGAATAAAAAAAGAAAGTAAAATCCATCACAATATCACCAAAGAACATGAAAAAGTAAGCCGAATCTCCATTTCTTAGCTTTTAACAATGTAAGAGAAACGTACAATAAAATTTTTGAGTAAACAATGAAAGCGGTTTGAATTTCACTGCAAAAATGCAAAGTATTGTCGTAATTCATGCCGATAAAAAATATTAACGCTTAGCAACCATAATCTTTTCAGCTTCTCGAATATACTTCCTAATTTATTCAATATCTTAGAGGACCTTTTTTGCAAAATTTCACAAAAAAATTGATGAATGGAAAGAGAAAGTAAAATCCATTACAATATCACCAAAGAATATGGAAAAGTAAGCCGAATCTCCATTTCTTAGCTTTTAACAATGTAAGAGAAACGTACAATAAAATTTTTGAGTAAACAATGAAAGCGGTTTGAATTCCACTGCAAAAATGAAAAGTATTGTCGTAAATTATGCATAAAAATATTTTTCAAAATTTGTTATAATTAGGAAAATAATCGAACGGCAATTACAATGATATCATTGAAAAGATAATTTTCTTAAAATTTTAAAATGGTGTAAAAAGTATTATTCTACTGTAATACTACTGGATCCCAAAAAAAGATTACAATGGTAATAAAAAATTACTGATTAACAATAGACAGAAATAAAACCAGCGGGAGTGGTCTCCCCTAAACTTTCTCGTATACTTTCTAAGTGGAGATTCGTCAAAATCTCGAGTTCGAATTTTTTTGACGATTACAATATTTTCTCCTTGTATACTTCGTATACGAGAAAGTAAAACAAAAAAAACAAAAAAAAAAACCTGAAATCAAATATCTGTTGCCACGTTTAAAAAAAATATTACTTTGAAGCAGGCGCGATAAAATAGGCAATGCAATGAATACTAAAGCGAAAATTCTGCTTTGGAATTGAAGTCCCAAGAAAACAATTTATACTACCACAACTGTAACAATTGCAAAAGCGCGCGAATAAAAGATTTGCTGAAATAATGAGATCGGTTTAATTTACAACAATAAAAAAATTGTTAACAATTGATGCTTGAAAACTTTCTTTATTGTTGTAAATAAAATTTACAACAATAAAAGATTGCTACCAATACGCATGCGCACGAGAATCGGATTAAAAGAAATTGAATATGAAATTTGAACGCCTCTTTTCGACGGATTTGGCCCAAACTTTTATACGGACGTACATTCATAACGATAAAACTGTGTACCAAATTTTATCCATTTCGCTATTCAAGTTTTTGAGTTATAGCGTTCACATGACCGCGGACATACAAATAGACAGACTTCCCGTTGACGGATTTTGTCCAAAATTTGATAGAAACCTACAAAGTATGTTTAAAGACCACATACCAAATTTCATCCCCGTAGCTCTAATAGTTTTCGAGTTATAGTGTTCACAGACAGACAGACATGATTCCAAAATTGTGTTTTTCGGACTCAGGGAGGTCTAAAACGTGGAGATTCGTCAAAATCTCGAGTTCGAATTTTTTGACGATTACGATACTTTCTCTTTGTATACTTCGTATACGAGAAAGTAAAGAAGGAAATCAAGAGGCTTACTTGCCGATCATTTTTCCACATTATCACCAAATCTTTTTAGGCATTTATTTGAACGTAGGACCGACTTGTTTAGCCCTGCTTGTTAGAAGTCACATCCTGTCCATTGATCCAGTACTCGGCGGCTGTTTTCGCATCACTCCGTGAAGAGAACCTTGTTCCAGATAAGTGTTCCTCTAATGAATATGAATATGAATATGAAGCTAATGTATCAAATACAAAAGCTCCTCCGATCTGGCCGAAGCCGTACGGAATTTTGTAAACGTAGCCACTCAGCACAAATGCAGTCAATTCTTTCTCCAGTATCACTGAAGTGTTCGTGTAGGTCTAAGTTTTCACCGCAACTCCATGACAAATAAAGCAATTATAATATAGCAAATAAAACAAAATGAACGCAGGAAAAGTTCCGTTCCAACTCAGGAAGTCAAACGTGAAGACATGAACTTTTTAAGGATATCAATAGAGCCTTTTTAAGTGTTCTTCCAATATCGGAAGAAGGAAATAATCATAGGACCATCGTAAAGTTATCCGACGCAAACACCCTGACATGCTGAGTGATGGTGTCATCCTCCTGCATAACAATACCTATACTGCTCGCAAAACTCAAGAATTGCTGCAAGTTCAAGTGGAAAGTCTGGAGCTTCCCCCCCTCCCCATACAGCTCAGATTTGGCGCCAAATCTATTTTCCTAACACTTATATGGAATAAAGTTCTCTTCAAACAGTGATGTGAAAACAGGTGCTGAGAACTTGCTCAATGGGCAGGGCCGTGCCAAGCCGGGTTAAACGAGTTGGTCCTGAGTTCAGATAAATGCCTAAATAGGTTCAGTGATTATGAGGAAAGGTGATTTTAATTCCTTTTTGTATTTTCTGTCTATTTTTAATTAAAAAAAACTTTTTCTTACTCTTGTGAAAAATTTTAAAAATCTATCCTCGTATTTTCAAAAGTTATTGCCAAAACCGTATTAACGCCACCGAGGCTACAGATTGGCGGTAATGCGCCAATAAAGAGCAATCTTGTTTACAAAAACCGCCAAATTGGCGGCACTTAAAAACCGCCAAATCAGTAGCTGCGGTGGCGTTGGCGGCACTTAAAAACCGCCAAATTGGCGTTAATACGTAAGTACAAAAACCGCCAAATTGGCGTTAATACGTAAGTACAAAAACCGCCAAATTGGCGCCACTTAAAAACCGCAAAATTGGCGTTAATACGTAAGTACAAAAATCGCCAAATTTGGCGGCACTTAAAAACCGCCAAATCTGTAGCCCCGGTGGCGTTAATACGTAAGTACCTTTTTAATTAAATGAATTTTTAATCAAAATTTGGAAAAAATCGCTCCAAGGTACACATTCCCACCCCCCAAAGCATATTTGTGACAATTTTCATATCTCTAGGTTCAATGGTTTGCCCTATAGAGCGCCAACAGACACACAAAAATACGTACATACACATTCTCCTTTACTATTAGTTGAGACCAGCTGCTCGCCAGTAATATTAATGGCCTGTGGCTATGCTTGCAGCTTGGCGAAATAAATTGGTGAATTGGCGGTTGTAGAGGCTGAGGGACTCCGCCAAAGTTTTATTTTTCGATATATCTCAAAAATGCAGGGTGGTGGATGGCAGGCGACAATTTATGATATATATATCTAAGAGACATAACCTTTCTTATCATCTAAAAATTGTTGAAATCGACCCAGTGATTGGGGCACAACATTCTCAATATTATATAATATTGTACAATATCATATAATACTATATAATACCGAACAATATTGCACAATATCATATAATATTCTATAACATCAAACAATATTGTACAATATCGTGCACCATGTTGTGCTACCCAAGCAGCACACTATATTGCTCAATATTGTAAAATTGGAAAAATCAATATTGTACAATATCGTGCACCATGTTGTGCTACCCAAGCAGCACACTATATTGCTCAATATTGTAAAATTGGAAAAATCAATATTGTACAGTCTTGATTTACAATATTGTGACAAAGGAAAACGCAAGACTTTTCCCATATTGCTCAATATTGGGTTACAATATTGTACAATATCATATAATATTCTATAATATCGAACAATATTGTACAATATCGTGCACCATGTTTTGCTACCTGGGCATTTGCCCAAAATTAGAGTGGTCGCACTGTATAATATTATTTACTTTCCCACAAGAAACTGGATGAAAAAAAGACCCGGCAACGTTGGGTGCTCTGCTGGACTTATAATAGTCCTCAAAGATCTGTATCTAAAACTCTTTTTCTCACCAACTTTCGAAAACTCATTGATTAACTTTCGGTATTATTTTTTCTCCAAGAAATGACTTATCTACCGAAAGCTATGCAAAGTGTCTTAATTCCACTTCTGAACATTAATCATAAAGAAGCAGATAAATGGTTTTCCGTGTCTTATGATTGATGATTAATGAGAGAGCCGAATGACGTTTGTGCTCTCAATAATTGGCTCATTAATCTCATTAAGCATTAATCACAAGAGATTTTACGGGTGAAGATATGATGCATTTTTCTCTTCCGATAGAAACAGTTCTGGAAAAAAATTAAACTGTCCTTTTTGTATCACATAACGACGTCATTCTTGAAAATTACCTAGTCTTCTTACATCTGAAAATCGCAGTAAAAAATACTTCCATATAGCGTTCCATGAAAGTTGAAACTAGACGAAAAAGTTGTATTTTTCTAAATTCTAAACTACTTTTCACTCTCTTATCTATCTTGATGTTATTTTTTTAAAAGAATAATTCGCGATTTTTCGTAAGATACCCAAAACTAATCGTTATGGAAAAAATAGGATAAATGATGTATAAATTATCTGCAATTTCCATTTTGATTAAAATAACTTGTATACAGGATAATCGGATGGATTTATGTTTACAGTGTGATATTCGTAACGATTTAAAAAAACCCATATATTTGTAGAATTATTAAAATATTTAAAGAAAGAAATTAATTAGATTAAAAAATCGGTCGCTCATAAAAGAAATTAATTTTAAAATATCGTTTGGCTGTAAAAGAAATTAATAAAAAATATCGTTTGGCATAATTCTTTTCTAAAGGTTACAAAAATAGTTTGGCAACGATATATTGTTTTTTGCTAACGTTGCCTAGCAACGGAAAAGAATAATGGAAATTGAGCTTGGAATTCGATGCAAGAGTGATGTAACGTTTGTGATGTAAGTGTATGCGTTTGTTTTACATGTTTGTGCTGTGGGAAACGTCGAATAAACATATTATTTTTGATAAAGAAGGCTCTACGATTCTTCATATTATGTAAAATGCATCCCAACAGAAAGAATTGAAACATCAATTTGTGGCGCTGTAGAGAATACAAATTTGACTATATTACCTAATTTCATGTTGCATTTTACCTATAACTCAGTGCATATTATGCATTTCTTATGTTTTGTACAGAAATTATAAGTATATAGATTGAATTTTTGTGCTTTATGTGCAATTTTTATTACCCATTTGAATGAAAATAGTGTTGAAAAAATATAAATCTGACTTCCGACTTGATAGTTGAAACGGGACTCTGCCATAAATGTCAAGGACCTAAAGAATATATTGTTCAGAACTAGTTGATGCAACTAATCTTCCATAACTGATTTTTTCATGATATATTATAACTCAAGAAGTTATCTAGATGAAAAAAATTTTAACAAGGCATTTCCATTCTTAATCCTTAAATGCCCAGTATTGCCTTAGAGAAACATTTCCAATTTTGTCTTCTAACATCTTGAGAATAAGACTGAAGCTCTAGTGTCTGTTGTTGCCTATAGGATACATACTGAAAATGTTATTAATTCAATTTGCAATATATAGATGGCAGCTTAAGTGCTGTCTATTATTAAAAATAAATTGATGTTTCTCACTTGAGGTTTCTTTCTTTGTACGTTTGAGAATGCCATATTTTATTCTAAAATATTGAAAGAACTTCTTTATTAGTATTATTAATTCTTAAAATTCATCTGTGCTTAATATTATAGATTTTTTTTTATCAAGGAATTTTTTTTTCTGAAATAAAGCCCAGTATTGTCGATTGGTAAGAAGCTAATTTTTAGCCATAATACATACTTAAAACAAAATAGGAGTTTTTAAAATAAGTTTTCTCATGTTTTATTCAAGAAATAAAAGTCAAAAACATTTTCAAAACAATTTTTAAAAAATCGGGCATTTAAGGGTTAAGTATTATCATTAGTGATGTAAGAAAATTCCACTTATTTTTATGAAGAAATGGCACTGTAAATGTGTCGGAAAGCTTAGCGTTGTTGAGCAGGGTAAGATAATCTTCTGACAACACAAGGGAACAACAAGGGGATTTTATTTGAGGAAGAGTTAAAAATACAAAAATAATAGCAGACAACGATAAGAAGTAAGAATCCGGTGGATGACTTCATCAGAGGCCATTCATCCATGCAGATTCAAAAATGGAATAGGTTTTCTGTAGAGGAAAAAGACTTCAAGGTCTGATATTTACTATCCTCTAAGGCTTGAACCCATCCCGGAATTAGATATTCATCCTTATTTTTTGTCTTTTTAGATATTCAATGCAAGAAGTTCGATAGCTATCAAAAGAGTTTCCTAAAATTTTAATACGTCGTAGTACAGGATGGTCATAAATTATTGTACCACAATACATACTTAAAACTAAATAGGATGATTCAAGAAATGAAAGTCAACAACATTTTCAAATCAATTTTTAAAAAATCGGGCATTTAATAGTTAAGTGCATCATTTTGGTGATGCAAGAAAATTCCATGTATTTTCATGAAGAAAACGACACTGTAAATGTGTCGGAAAGGGGGGAAGATAATCTTTTGACAACACCCGTAAAGAATCACGGGGAATATGCAAAGAAAACAGCGAAAAATCAGCAGCACTCGAGAATCCCCTCATCAAAACTAATTAATTTTGAAAATATGCGTCTAAGAATAAAATAAATATGAATACTAATAAAGGGAAATTTATTTGTGGAAGATTTAAAAATACAAAAATAATAGCAGACAACGATAAGAAGTAAGAATCCGGTGGATGACTTCATCAGAGGCCATTCATCCATGCAGATTCAAAAAATGGAATAGGTTTTCTGTAGAGGAAAAAGACTTCAAGGTCTGATATTTAATATTCTCTAAGGCCTGAACCCATTCCGGAATTAGATATTCATCCTTATTTTTTGTCTTTTTAGATATTGAATGCATATAATAAAAAAACTAATAATGTTTTTATTAAGGTTTTTTAAATGAGAATGCCTTTTATAAAGTTTTTTTTCGGTTAGGTAACTCGCCGTTACTGCGGTCAGGGGGGTCGTAAATTATTGGCCATCTCCCATTTTTGAGAGCCATTATCTCTGAAACTATTGAAGCTAGAAGAAAAGAAAATCATGTGTTTATCGGAAATTTGAAGCTCTTTAATTTGTTAATTCACATGTAATGTGAAAACTGAACTGTTTTCGAGATATTCAAGAAAAACTAAAAAAGGAAACCAAAAAATGCGCATCGGCTTCTGCTGATCGATAGAGCCATTGCATATGGAAAGGGGTTCAACCGATTTCAAAAATTAATAAAAGAAATTAACAATGTTACAACTAAGGCATTTTTTAAATGAGAGAGCAAATAAAAAAAACTTTTTTTAGATAGGTGGAGTACCATTGCGGAGTTCTAACTTTGCTACAGAGAGAGATTTCCGCGTGGAATAGCTAGCCACCAATCAGTCGAAGCCGATGAGCTTTTCCTAGTTTCCTTTTTTAGTTTTTCTTGAAAATCAAGAAAACTATTCAGTTTCACAGTACATGTGAATTAACAAATTTAGAGCGTCAGATTCCCTATAAATACATGCTTTTCTTTATCTTCTAGCTTTAATAGCTTCGCAGATAATGGCTCTCAAAAAATTGAAAATGTCCAATAATTTACGACTCCCCAGACCGCATAATGGCACGTTAACTATCTGAAAAAAAAACTTTTTAAAATGTGCTCTCATTAAAAAAACCGTAATTAAAAACTTATTATATTTTTTAAAATTAATTTTTGAAATGGGTCCAATAATTTAGGACCACCCTGCATATGTAGGCATATTTTTATAATTTCAAAATAAACGATTTTGGAAATTCTTGTCTAAAAAGGGAAGACATGATTTAAAATTCACTTTGGATTAACTGATTTTTCGATTATCCGAACTGATTACGGTCCCAATCAGCTCGGATAATCGAAGTTTTTGGTATTGATTATCCGAATCTTTACATCGATAGCTACCTTTAAAAAAATTCTATTGAAGCTAATTTCCAGCCAGCCACAAACTGTCCACGTATATAATCCTGTCCTTTAGCACTGTCGGATAATGATTCATGTTCTTCTATCCACAATTGGCCACAGCCGCTCTCGATCAAAACAAGGAGACAGTCGGTTCCTTTGGGGAGACGGTGTCATTAGTTACCCCAAAAAAGGAGAAAAGGACTAATAAGATATCAATCAGTACGGCTTAAAGCTCTGTGGACAGCCCGAACGTCGCTGAATGTGTACCTCTGGAACCAGATAGAACAAAAGCACGTTCGATCGATGCCAGGCAGTGAAAGCTACTCTCCGGTGTCAACCGCAATGAGATCTTCATCAAACAAGAGATCGGCTTTCCCGCCAGCTCTCATCCTTTGTTCTCTTCCCACCAGTGAATATCGTCTGCGACGTTTTCATTCGCTGCGGAAAATGCTCAGACGATGAAATTACACTGTTCCAATTTTGTGTGGTCTTAGTTTGTTTTCTTCTTTATCGTCTGCTTCATTCTTGGCTTTGTTTTTTTTAGAACTTTGGGGATACGAAAAAAAGGACTTAATGCTGGTTTGTTTATGCATCGAGAGTGGAGTTGTTTCTGAATTGACACAGGAAGGTAAAAAAATAAAGGACATTTATTTTGAAATTCGAGCTTCATTGTTCACGGTAGATAAATCTGTTTCATAAACAATTTTTCATCGCTTTGCCTTGTCTTCTTGAATACTAAATGTTATATATCAAGAGGTGCTTCAAGCTTGGTGAAGTAATATGCACACTGTTTCAAATAACAATAATCACAAAAAGAATTATAAAACATTTTATTTCGAAATCATGAAATTTAATAACACAATGAATTGGAAAAAGTTGCTGCTGGATAAGCATTATTTGCAATTTTCAACATGGAATCAATTCATATTCGGATGATACAAGCCAACTGCACCACCCAAGTTTAGTCTTGGAACCCATTTCGCATCTTGCAAAAAAAGTTGTGACGACACAACACAGAATAAGGCAGCGTTCCTTTGAATATCAGATGACACGTGCAGCTACGTATTCAATGGCATTGTAACGTCATATGAATTAATTTTTGAGGAAACCAGCGGGAGTGGTCGCCCCTAAACTTTCTCGTATACTTTCTAAGTGGAGATTCGTCAAAATCTTGAGTTCGAATTTTTTTGACGATTACAATACTTTCTCTTTGTATACTTCGTATACGAGAAAGTAAAACAAAAAAAAAACAAACCTGAAATCAAATATCTGTCGCCACGTTTTAAAAAAATATTACTTTGAAGCAGGCGCGATAAAATAGGCAATGCAATGAATACTAAAGCGAAAATTCTGCTTTGGAATTGAATTCCCCAGAAAACAATTTATACTACCGCAACCGTAACAATTGCAAAAGCGCGTGAATCAAAGATTTGCTGAAATAATGAGATCGGTTTGAATTTTATTTACGACAATAAAAAATTGTTACAATTTATGTTTGAAAACATTATTTATTGTTGTTAATAAAATTTACAACAATAACAGATTGCTATCAGTACGCATGCGCATGAGAATCGGATTAAAAGAAATTGAATATGAAATTTGAACGCCTCTTCTGACGGATTTGGCCCAAAATTTTATACGGACCTACATTCATGACGATAAAACTGTGTACCAAATGACTTCGGACATACAGACAGACAGACTTCCCGTTGACGGATTTTGTCCAAAATTTGATAGAAACCTACAAATTATGTTTAAAGGCCACATACCAAATTTCATCCCCGTAGCTCTAATAGTTTTCGAGTTATCGTGTTCACAGACAGACACACACAGAGACAGACAGACATAATTCCAAAATTGTGTTTTTCGGACTCAGGGAGGCCTAAAAGGTGGAGATTCGTCAAAATCTCGAGTTCGAATTTTTTGACGATTACGATACTTTCTCTTTGTATACTTCGTATACGAGAAAGCAAAAAGATTTTCACTCGGTTTAACAAGCATTGTTGATTGTTCATTACTAATATAATAAATAGCCCAGATCTGTCTCTCGGTAAGGCTGTGACGTCACCAACAATAAAACTCGCGCCACTGCGAGACGTTAAACAGCATTATTTCATTGTTAGAGTACATAAATTTCAGTAATTGTCGTTCTAATTTCAAATTTAATAGTTCGAAAATACTGAAATAAAATTTGCTATCGATTGATATAACATTTATCTAGCTATGATCAATAGTTCCCGAGTAATTTTAAATTTTATTAATCTTATATTTCAAATTAATTTCCGTTTTTTAATAGAAAGTTGTAAATTATGTCAGTGGTATATCATGAGCGTGATATAGTTTGGACTCCACGATGCATCGGATTATTTATTGCAATCGTGATGATATAATTTGATAACATTTTTTGGCAACGTTCGACAAGCAGAGAAGTGCTTTGTTTTGATCAGAATTTCGAAAACGAATTCCTTTGAAATTTTAACTTTTGGATTACGTTTGACAAGATGACAATTTCGTGGTTATTGAATTATAATGAAATTGTTAAACAACGAAAAATACTTCCCACGGAATGTTGTTCACCAAGAGGTAGTTTGAATAAAGAAATATGTAAATAAAAAAAAATATTTCCTGTCATAAAATGTATGTTTATTTTATTTGTTTTCAATCAATGTTAAAAATTTCACTCGCATATATATCTGTTTAAACACGTCAAATTTGACGGGAAATCGCTTTAATAAAGAGGCAATTTGCACCTGTCATACCATGACGGGTGATTTTCTAGTTGAAGAATATTAGCCAAAATTTAATGCATTTCCACATTGAAGCTTCATCCATCTAAATCGATGCGTTTTCTAGCTGTGGTGTTCACACACACACGAATAAACAGACTTAATTCCAATAAAGGTTTTTTTCTGATACATAGAGTTCTAAAACGTTGACATTTATTACAATCTCGGGGTTGGTTTTAACAATTTATCTATGTTTCAGAGATAGTTAAAATCCATTATCCTTTTTATGATAATAATAAAGAGAAGATTACTCCTTCATATAAAATTTACTTTTCTTATTTTCTATAATTAAAATCCATTATCTTGTTTATGATAATGATAAAGAGAAGATTACTGCTTCATATAAAATTTACTTTTCTTATTTTCTATAATTAAAATCTGATGGTGGTGCAGAGTGTGGCAGCAGTTCCTACGATGATATAACAAGGAGCCACAATTTTGAGAAGACTAATCAATTTTATTAAAAACATTTAAAACTGATAAATGAACTCAACTCGAGTTCATAAAGAAAACATATCATAATAATCATCATGATAACTCATCATCATCATCATCATAAGACATCACTCCAATTCTGCTATATATACTTATGCAAGAATTAAACATTCCCGTCTTTGGAATGACGTCATAACAAACCAAGGTTCCAATCCTCTTCTTCACTAAAAGCGGATAAAGCGAACATTATGCAAATGTGAAGAACGGAAAATTGAGGTTTCGTCCAACAAAATCCATTATGTTTTTTAGGATAATGATAAAGAGAAGAGTACTGCTTCATATAAAATTTACTTTTCTTATTTTCTATAATTAAAAT